>BGPR01009874.1:0-55367 GCA_013235015.1 Araneus ventricosus | reverse complement strand
CAGATTCACTAACGAAACAATTTCATGTTGGCAAAATTATCAGATGGTCCTCTTGATGTAGAAGGAACTGATACTGCGAGGATGGCTTCAGTGCACAACCCGCGCCTATTGGTGCAACTTGGCCTATCTATCTAAGCTCAGTCAACGTGGGTCATTAACACAGGTGTGACTCTGTCAGATAACCTGTGCTAAGCTAATACCTCAACTCTGACCAGCCGGTGCTGATATTTATAACTCATATTTGGGGGTTAGAAGATCTTCATGTTTGGTATTTTTTCCACTGCTGCGTGTATAATATATGAAAAGGACTTAACTGTCTTGATCGCGATAATTATTTGTCTTAGCGAGTTTAAAGTTTTTTAAACAATTTGAAAAATTCTTAATATGTTTGCAGTTTGTCAGTGGTGAAAAAAAGTACTCTTGGAAATATAATGTTTTGAAGTTCTCCATATGATTTACAAAGAAATATTTGAATGCGGCAAAATTTAAACTTAAAAATATATGTTTCATTTCAGTTGGAAATTACCATTTCAGCATCTCTATGCATTAACCAGCGAGCTGAATTCTTAACGTGTATTTATCTACAAGATGCGGAAGATCTCAACTCGTTACAGGTACTAGAAACGTACCCAAGTGTAATAACAGAGCTTGAAATAATACAGCTGTAACTTTAAAAATGTAATCCATATAATTATATAACACAGTGCTGTCGAAGGTGACTTGGTGAAAACAGAGATCAGTCTGCGAGAGGTATTAACTCTTATGAAACAGGACTAGGCGTACTGGATAAAATGTATCAAGGCAATAGAAGTCTGAGAAAATACCACTTGAGCTTACACCTGCATTCATAAAATCGGTAATAAATTTCATGGCGCAGATCTGTGTCTACTAAATAGAGTTATAGAAACTAATTATAAAACTGAGGACAACTTACTTTGGACTAACTAATTACAACTTACGGATCGATGAAGGACAACTTTACTTTTTAAGGTTTTCAATCTAGAGTCTTCCCCCAGAACGATTTATCAACACCCAAGTGCGAGACGAATTGAACAAATGATAATGGAACCGTTCAAAGCAATTACGATGATTTTCACCATTCTTCTAAAGAAGCAGTGAGTGCCACTCTTCCATAGAAATAAATAATCAGTTCATAAAAGTTACTTATGGTAAGGGAGAAGATAACTTTCTTCTCCCTTACATTTCGGACATCTTTTAATGGGAATATGCGGGGTTTTATAACTTTTAATCGTGTGATTATCATTATCAGAGATTGATCTATATCTCTGCGCTTATAATAATTTGCGCATATAAGCTAGATGTGGATCAGAGAGAACAGACCTAACCATTCTCTTCCATTTAGTGGAGCAGAGAAATCAAACCTAACCATTCTCAGTATCATATTCCTTATCAGATGGTGTCCTGTGGTTTACTTTATCGATTGATACCTTCAAATGTTACATAAAGAAAAGCACAAAATTAACATAACAACGATACCTTACTGAATATGGGGGAAAATCTGCTTACATGAAGATGCATCGTATATATTAATTAATGCATAATTTATAAACTATGAAGAAGAATAAGGAAAATGCATCCCTTAGAGTTCATTTTCAGATAAGAGTTCAGAATGGATTCAAGCATTCAATTTATCTGTGAATTCATGAAAATAACTGGAAGTTCATCACTTTGAAAGTTCACTAAAAGTGTCTTTGTTGTAGAGGCCTGAAGGTTCACATCCATTAAGAGTAGATTGGTCCTGGTAAATCGTAAACTAACTTTAAAAAATAAGCAGGGGGGAGACTTATATAATAAACGACCCCCAAAATAGAATGGCTGCAGATTATTAGATTCGGTAAGATTAATTTAATTATATTAACCTCCCGTTTTGAAACAACACGAGGACTACTTTGGAACGGACCTCGTTATTTTGAACCACGATCAGATGACGAGGACGACACCTGAGCACAACACCAGTGGGAGGACGTTTGATCCACAATGTATTATTTAACGCGTAAAAGGCCCTCAAACACAGCAGATTTTCAGTGGAATCGGGTTCGGAACCTGGAACCCTCCGGCCCCAAAGAAGACCTATTTGACCCTACCCTGTTAGATTCCACTGCTGTAAGACCACCTCTTCCCTGTTAGATTCAGTAAGAAAATCCAACTATTTTTAATGGATAAATCTAGTTATGTATACTATTACAGACAGAACGCGGCCCCTTAGCCTTTTCCTGCAATCACTAGGATTATTTTCAAGTTGCTTGGATATGGAACGTACTATCTCAGATCGTATCTCTCATCGATTGTGATAAAATTGTTCTCCAAAGAGAAGGACAGCATATAATCTCCAAAGGCAAATATTTTGTTCTGATGTTTTAGTCCGACGCATACTTACTCGGTCTTTTCAAATATCGTTCAATGGATGACTTTGGAACTCGCAGGTTTACACAAAATTAACACCTCGTTATAACGTCCGATGACTGAATATAAAGAGAAATCAAATTTATGTTCCTAACACCAGGCCACTGCACATCTGATATTCAAACAAGCGTTCGCAAACCGCTAAGAAATTGGATTGCTAAAGTGTCCCATTTTGCCATTCGCTGAACCATCACTTCTAACTATTACTCGCCTATTACAGCTTCCAATTTCATCCCACGGGAACAAATCAGGTGTACACCAAATCTCATCTCGTCCCTTCAATTTCTCTCCCCCTCCCCGAAATTGGCGTGCTTTCAGCGGGACGAGAATTACCAGCACAATGGAAGCACACCCCCTTCTCTGACTCATGGGTGGAGTAATCAGGGTCTCATCACCTAATCGTTCAATTAACTCGGAGGGATTGGCCGGGGCGATGAGAACGATTGCAAAGTGCCGGATAGAATGGCTTTCTGAGAGGCCATTGTGCCCTCCTGCTGGTGACAGGACTCTCGCCACCCATTTTGTTAGGGAAGGGTCTGATTTCTGGAAAATCGTTTGGGGGGTTAGCTTGTTGCCAGAGTCTCCCGGGAATCCCACCTCCTAGGAGTCAGATGCCACTCAAATAAAGATGGCAAAGTGAAGTGTCCAGTTTTAATACCAGTGAGAAAACTAAAAAAGTCTTCAAAAAATAGAAATATTTCTATAATTCTTGTGCAAATTTCCAGTGGGGTTCGCTTGTGCGACCGTTATCCCTCGGAAATAGCTAACGATGTTAAGAAATACTTTTATGAATGTCAAGGCTAATGGGTTCATTGGGCTGTAGCTCAGGGGTGCCATCTATCCAAGGACGCCAAAAAATTTACTACTCTGATTTTATTTTAATTTTGAACCAAAAATTTATTTAATTATAATTTTAAATACGTTAAAAGTAAATCGTCACTTAACAAGTAGCACCACCTATCTCAATTTTTTGAAATTTTAAAGAGGAAGGAAATACTCAATTTTCGGCAATCAGTAACGTATATTTCGAATTTTTTTCACATCTGGTAGGAACATGCTGTCTTATGTTTACATCAAATGATAAAAACATTTAGAAATATCCGTTATTGGTTGCGAAAAATTGAGTATTTCTTTCCTCTCTCTAACACTACCTATCTCCTTTATCAAAAAATTGAGATAGGTAGTGTTGTTTGTTAAGCGACGAATGATTAGGGCTTTTTAACTAGACAACCATCGATTGCGTAATTTTACATAAGCATGTATATATGTTCGAAAAATATTCATACAGAACCAATGTATGAATATTTTTGTATTTATAATGTAACCATTGAAATTAATCCTGTATACAATTAGGGGTAGCCTAAACTGGCTTGCAAAATTCTATTTTAAAAAGGCACCTGTTTTCAAAATTGTAAAGTATTAATGAGAGAACAGGTGTCCTTCTTACACCTCATTTACTTTATTATGTAGGTATTTTCGCTAGATCAGAGGCTCTCAAATTCCTAATTAAGCTTTTTATGGGTACCAAATTATTGTAGCCCAGGGCGATCAAATTTATTAAGGCGGCCCTGAAGAAAGTTATGCTGTAGTTGGCTATTATTGTTAGATGTTTAAACTTGCGTCCATGATGCTGCTGAAGGAATTAATAAATCAAAGCTATTTTCTGATTATGAATTATTGTAAAATAGATCAATGTGTTCTTGCACCTCCAAATGATTGTGTACCAATGTTTTTGCATGCCTTTTTTGCACGTGATTTCTTTTAAAATGCATTCATTTCAACATTTTTTATACCAGTCGATAAAAAAAAAAATCGCTTTTTGTAACTTTCTCGCCACTTAAAAAAAAAACCCTTCTTATTTTTCTGAAAATCTCTCTCCAAAATGATAAAATTTCTTTTCAAGTTCTTTTAACGTTTAACACATAAACGCAATGAAAGTACTTGAAATGATGATATCTACTGACAATTCTGATGACTTTCAATAAATGAAACTAAATTGAGACTATTTTTTGTCAAAATATAGGACAGAATGGATAATTCTTACTATGAGTATTAGGTCAAAAATGGAATCAATTCATGATCACGTGATACACGTCAAATTCTTCTCATCGATTTTATTCTGAAATTCATTGCTCATATCGCAAGAGAAAAAAGCAAATAATGCTAACACGGCAAAACGTAAAACAAATCAGTTAAAAGTTTCATGACATACGCAGTTACATTTCTTATGTGACTATGGCGTCAAATAAATTAGACTCCATCCCCTACTATTGTTTTAAAATGAGCTGGAACCAATTCATGTTTTCAACTAAAATTAGTATTTCTAGTGATATTTTCTAAAATCATTAAATAATAATTTAAAATTTCATATTAATAGATAATGTAAAATTTAACTGTTAAAATGATATACGTTTTATGAACAATAGGATAATTTAATTGTAAATTATTTATTAATTCATTACTCTCTGCGAAAGAAGAGAAAATTAAAATTAAAACTTTTCGTTCAAAGTTGATTTAAGAATCCATTCTCTTCATATCAAAGGGAATATTTGGAAATTGAATATTTTTTATTTAAAATAGTTAATACACGTATTTTCTCTGTTAGAAAATTATTAGTCGTTTCATTTTAATTCCGCAACTTTCTTATTAATGTTTAATTTTAAAGTTGAACAATAGATGGCGGTAATATTCACTATCATGAATATTAGCTTCCATGTAGTTTTGAAATTGCACTGACGGAATTCTTAGGTGTAAATTAACTTTATACTAAGTTTAATAGGGTAACTCTCCCAAATTAGTTTTATTATTTGTGTAAAAAATAGAATATCATGGATTAAATAATAAAGGATAAATTAAATGAACCAATCTCTCTAATTATCCATCTCTAAAGTCATCTCCTAATAAATTTGTGTACTGTTATGGTATATATAGATTCTTTTTTTTTAAGTCTATTCCAATTAACTATGCACATCTTTTAAAAGTAAATTTCACTGATATTTTTTAGTTTTAATAGCATTATGCAAAGTCCTTATTTGAATGTAAATACTATTTATAATTTAATGATTTTGAAGACTTTTTATCCCTAAATTTGTTTTGGTAATCTTTTTTGTTATTTTCTTATTTGTTATAAACAATCTCATAAATTTGTTTTGAAACTTTCAGATTATTGTTATAATTTTATAGTTTTAAACTTCTTTTCATGTTAACTCTGAAGCTAAACAAAGAAATTTTGCTATTGTTCATTAAAATTATTTATTTTAGTATGGAATTTATAATTTTTGTATTTAAATTTTTTTCAATTTTTTTTAGCATAACAAATTTCCCAAATGAGTAAAAGACGAATATTTATATCCTTCGCCTCTTTGTTCTACCCAAGATTTATATTTCAAAATAATTCGATTTTAAATAAACATTTTAAAGCGTGAGGCCATTAAATTATGCCATAACGTATTCAAAAACTCACTCAGAAAATAAAATTCTAATAGTAAGGAGAGAAAAAAAAGATTAAGTACCATTAATCTACTTGGGCAATCAATAATTCTATGAAAAATTCATTGCTTATAAAAGCATTAAATAAATAAATTATATCTAGCCCTTTTTAATCGATATTTCGACTTTCGTAAATCTGTTTTCAGTTTTAATTCCGAAATCCACATTAAAGAAGACATCCGCAATAAAAATTCAATTTCCCGATATCCGCGCTCCAGCGTTTAATAAAAACAGCAAACGATAATTCCCATCGAGTCGAAGTTGAAGTCTTTTCTCATTATCATTCACTTCGATTTTAAAGCAGTGCATAACTTGAACCCAACATCTGTGCTTCTTCCAATTAGCCTTATTAGAATTCGGTCTTCACATTTCATTCTAGCCATTCCATTTCATCCGCGCCACCTGGGATATTAAAATTACTCTTCGTTTATTAATAATCGTTTTCCCGCTGAAATGTTTAGATTATTGAAAGCGAAGCAGCTGAATTAATTTGAGATGTATAAATGATCTGGTAAAGATGGCGTCGATGGAGGAAATTAATGAATGTTTGAAAGACTTTCGGTTAGATTGTTTCTGCATTGTTTAACAGGATGGAGCGGCGGAATCATAATTCATTTCAATGTAATTAAAATAATGATGAATTAATTACACTGGAAATTTACTTAATTTGTTTTGTTTCTTTTTCCAGTGATACTGTCGAGTAATTTAATGAATTGAAATGTAATAATTTGAATTTTTAAAATAACTTTCTCTCAGGAAAAATGTTTTTTATTAGCTTGATTCCCATTAAGTGTTTCTAAAGTTGCATGAATAGTTTGTTTTTGGTTTGTGATGGAATAATTTATGCGGTCAAAACTTAAAATCTTAGGAAGAATTGTGGGGTTATTTTTACTCACATTATACATGCAGATTTAAAGTTAAAATTTCTTGAACAGCTTTCTTTTGCGGTTCGGAAAGTTAAGAACAGTTCCTCTGCTGTTTGAAATAATTGATAGTTTTCATTTATGATTTCTTTAGTTATATAATTCTAGCCCTTACGTTACACATTTAATTAAGTTTTCTCCCCCTTTTTATTAGTTTTTAAATTAAATTTTTAATATCACTTTTTATTTACATTTGTACGATTCGTGTTCGGTAGCGTTACTAGAAGTAGTCTAATGTGAATTGTATTGACACTGTTTTTTACTTTTGAATTTATTTGTTTAATTCAATAATTTATTTTCATTTACACAATAATTTTTATAAATTTAACAATAAATATGTATATGCAAGTGTGTTCAAAAAGTTATAAAAGTTCTAAGTTCTAAACGAACACATTATAAATTTTAAAACTTTAAAAAGTTTTTTGTCGTTTAAAAACTTTAACAAATTTTCAAACGACAGTCCCTTTCTCTTTTTAATTATAACGGCCAAAAGCTAATTGACGCATTTTTACTACTTAAAAATTGTGAACAAAATGTAATCTTTGATGGTAAGCACATGCGTAATTGCCTTTGCCATATGATTGTGGCGTTAAATAAATTGACTTCATAACAAGTCTTACGGTGTTTCCAAGGATTTTTTCTTCTTTTTTTTTACCTGAAGTAGATTCGTGTGTGTAAGTCTGGACTAAGAAAGATATTAAATGTGTCATGGAAAAATATTTCAAATCGGCTTAAGAAGAGAAACGCTATTTTTCTTCATATGAGATCCAGAAATTATGCATAGTTTATAATTACTTAAAACACAATCTAACATGTGTAACTGAAAGATTTTTGTCGCAAAATTTTATACGTATAACTCATTTTCTTCGTTCTTTTTAATTCTCTGAATTCAATAAGTTATAGCAAATATTGCTGCGAAAAATCTTTGAACTTAGTTGAAAGTGAAAATTATCAGTTGTCTGAAAGACCAGATTCAATATTGAACCTTGATAAATATTTAATCATAAATAGTAGGTTTGTAATCATTGAACAGTACTTTATAAAAGTTTTCAATTATATTTTTAAATAAATTTATTAAAAAAATTTTAAAAACACGCTTTTACAAGTGTACTGAAAAGTAGAGATTTTTTTAGACGTATTTTCTACTTTATAGTCTTTAATTTATAATTCAATATAAACGCTATGGAATCTTGCCATCAATTCTTACTTAAATTATTTACCAGGTGGCGCCACACTACTTAATCAAAATTTTATATAATTACTTGATTAAATGATAATTAAGTTAGTAGTATTAAGAAAATAGATTGTCTTTCGACATTTTGTTAAATAATTCCATCGATACGGGCAAGAAATAAGTCAAATTAAATAAAAGTATGCAAAAACGGAAATCATAAATTTTTGTTTGTAATAGCTAAATATTGAAAACAGCGATGTGTACCCACTATGCAGAAAAAAATGTGTCAATAAAACTCTTTTCTTACCCTAATTCTATTAAATAATTAAATAAATTTCTTTTTTATTACTGTATTTATTTTCCTATTCAGGCAAATGCATTGACGACCTCAATTACATGCATCAAATGCTAAAAAGTAGCGGAAAGTAATTATTTCCGTTTCATTGCTAGCTTTGGAAAAAAAATCATTATAACCGTTTCACAGAATATTTTCTAAAGACGGATCCATAAACACTCATAATTCGAAATCCAATTATGAAAGGTGGAGACGACATTTATTTTTAATTTCCCATCACGCAATATTATTTAATGTTGTCACTTTATAAACGTCACATTTAATTATGGGACGCACTAATGACGAAACAGCCCCCCCCCCCCCCCGCACATGAAAGGAAGGAAAGAAATTTAAACGGAAAAGAAAACGAAAACAAAACTTTGTCATCAACAGCCGGCCGTTCCATAGTTTATTTTTCATTCTTTCTCCTTTTTTTATTATTTTTTTCACTTCTCTCTCCCTTCATTTATTAATGCTCTACACTTCCTTCCCTCCCCCTCGTATTTGCTTGCTCCCATTCATGTGATGATGCCCCCCCTCTCCTTCCGTATACTAGAAGTTGACGTTAATAGCCGTAAAGGGAAAAGCAGTAGGGTGAAAAAAATCTACATAATTCGGCAGTTTGTTAGAAAGGCCCTCTTCTCTTAACTCACTCACCAAACGAACTTTCTCAGTTTATGGTAGGAATGGGGGGGGGGGGTAAAATGGAGGGAAACACCAGAAAAGAACTTCTTTTCAGTCAGTAGTAGTTGCCAGGTGGTATTCGACTATGTTCCCATCGTTTTGCTATTTTTTAATTCTCTGTAATTAAGTGAGATAATACCCAATCGTGTTTTAAGTGCATTAGCGATTTTTTTATTATTTATTTATTCAGTTTCGTCATTTTGTTGCTTATGTTTTTTTTAAATTTCTAAATGGCGAATATAATGGAGGTGGTTCTTTTCCTATGCGGGCTCTAATAGACTAATTAAATGTAATTTTTCACTTGTCAAGTGAGAAAATCTTTTTCGTGGATTACTGTTATTATGTCTAATTATTTAGTTAGTTTGTTATGCAGTTATGCCCACTGCATATTAGCATTTTTATTTTCCGTGTTCTCTTTATGGCCAGACATTTTACTTGGAATGCTTTTACTGCGCAAATTTTTGTTTTCACATTGCAGACCGTTCAGTTTCTTTAGTGGGCAATTGTTTTGCTTTTTTAGTCTTACCGGTTTTGGCAACCGGAATAATGTGAGATTTATCATTTGTACGACTTGTTGAAAAATTCCTTTCGTTTTGTTTGACTTCTGAATTTATAAATAACTTTCCATTAAAATTTATTATGCTTAGTTTTATGTAATTTTAGTTTTTTTCGCTCATAGCAGGACTTTCCAAGACGTTTCTTTATCCATTTGTGACCCGTTTTCAAGCGAAAATATATTCCGTTAATTCATTTTCATTCAAAAATATTTGTCACGCCCTCAAAACAAATAGACGGAAAACGAATAATAAACGAATTGATTAATGATATTTTTTTTAAAAGTTCAATTTAGTATGCTTATTTAGGAAAATTTTATTAAAATTTCATAAACAAGGACGATTTTGTGACCAATTTTTGCTTTCAAATATTAAATAGTTGAAAAGAAACGGGAACTCCCAAAGTGTTGTTAGATTTAAACAATATTATTTCGTTCTAAATCTTCTAGATTTAATTCTTTTTAAAATGTTGTGCTGAACTCGGTGCAAAAAAAAGGGCTGTAGGAGACCGACTGCTTGCTCACATGGATGACAGACAGAATCTGTCGTCACACTGGTGGTCTGAGTGATTGTGTCGTCTGTATGCAGTTCAAAAGTTTAGAAGCTTGAGCCCAGGTAATGGCGTTTTTCGTTATTATTATATTCCCGATTATTGGGCGATAACTGCCCTTTTTAATAAATAAACAGAGGTAAATTCCCAACATATTAAAATTAGTTCAAAAAGGACAAAAGTGTGAGCATCATACAGAAAAAAATAGAAACAGACGCTTGTTCACTAAAAGATGCTCAAATCCTTGGTGAGACATTTTTTAAAGAAAAGGTTGTAATAATAATGAGTCCGTATGTACACTGAACAGCATTCAATGGAATCAGTGGCGGCGAATCCAGGGGGCAGTTGCCCCCTACTTTTTAAACTCAATCGCCGCCATAGAATATAATACTTTTCAAAAATCCTCACCAGGGTGCTCTACAGACAAGATTGAGTCCAGTGTTGTGGTAGCAAATTTTTCAGTGGGGGAACGCTAAAAATTCCAACATTTTATGTACAATTTTTTATAAAAAAAAATAACATGAAGAAGTGTTATAGAAACTTTTGTTTCTAACTGCATTTGGTTTAAAATTCTCTAAATTATAATCACTTTAAAGTAAGGTTTTTCCCATTTAATTCATAACATAATTTAACGCTAAATAAAAAACAGTTATTACAAAATACAAACACCATACATATGTATTCATTTTTATTCCATTTAAACTTTAAAGATATGTTTACAAAAATTCAAGAAAAATGTTTTCATCCACGACGTCATCAATGTTTTCAATCAAATATGCCTGCAGCACTGCAGCAGCAGCAAGAAATGGTACTGCACACAGAATTTTTACTTTTTAACCAACTTTAAAAGAACAAAAAAAATTTTACAGTACAAGAAAATTCTGCAATTAATGAAAAATTGACAAAAAATGGGATTTGCTCGAAAAACCAGTGGGGGTACGCCGTTCCCACGCGTACCCCCTCCACCACACCCCTGATTGAGTCACAAATAAAAGATGGGGTCGAGGTAGGCTGTGGATGAGTCTCAGCAGTCGAACCAAAGGATCACGTGTTGGATATCCGATTCTATCAAAAAAAATTGTCATGTAAGAGAACTTATTATGCTTATTGGCATCGGGCGAGGCCAAACGCTTTCCCGCTGGTGTAGTGTGGAAGCTTGTTCAGGTGTCCACTCTGTCTGACCGCAGTTCCAAATTGCAAGGCACGTCCCAAAATAGCCATCGTGTAGCTTGAAAGATGGGACTTATTAAACTTATGCGCACTTATTAGTTGATAACCCGACGTTGCTCGGGATCCACATTTTTTCATAATCCCGCCTACGTCTTTTTTTTTTTTTTTTTGCCATACAAATATTGTCACTAACATTCCCCAACAAACGTAAATCTCCTCTGAATCCTTTTTTGTTAAATTAAAACTTTCAATTCTAGCTTTTTATTACCTTATAAAAGTATGGTTTGAATGAAAACGGGAGAAGTTTGGAAAGAGAAAACTTATTCTAAACTTTTAAACAATATACCGTATAATAATTAATGCAACTTTAAAATGAACAATTATACTATGCAGAATTGTCTCGGCGATGTTTATTAAAGATTTAAACTTGAAAAATCTTTAGAAAAGAAAAATCTTAATAAAATTATACGTTGCAATATAAAACATCAAAAGAGAAAATGCCGGAAAACGATTGTTCCCTATGTTTATAAATTAAAACACTTTAGCATAATATTTTGTCCTACAAAAGAAATATATAAAAAGAAATAATAAAAATACATTAAACTTCCTTTGATACGGCTCAGAAAAATAATATATAAAGAGAAATAAATAAAAAAAAATGCAAGAACTGATAAATTAAACACCGGAAACATAACTTGTCTTCTTGCGCGTATTTGAATAATAATGAAGAAAAAAGAAAATAGGCAAAAAATGCCTGAATTTGCCACTTAAAATTAAATAAATAAAAATCTAATTCGAATTTTTAAAAAACGGCCCTAACTCCCTCTTGTGCTAATCCATTCCTGTGCCAAATTTGGTTCCTGTAAGTCAAACGGTCTGGACGTGCATAAAGAACGAAAAAACTGGCATTCATACTCATAAAAAATTGCTCTTTTGTATAGAGAGATATATTTGTGACT
Organism: Araneus ventricosus; assembly: GCA_013235015.1. NCBI lineage: Eukaryota > Metazoa > Arthropoda > Arachnida > Araneae > Araneidae > Araneus > Araneus ventricosus. The sequence goes on along the minus strand of BGPR01009874.1, from coordinate 43,106 downwards.
GTATAGTTATGTAAATACAAAATGTTCTAAAACTTCCAGATTATTATTATTACTCTATAAATTCGCTTACTTATGACTTCTCGAATAAATGCAAATATTACATCGCTTTAAAAGATATCTGAACTCAAAAGGCGTTTATTTTTTATATGAAAAGATAAATATCCCGATATCGTTACTTCAAATAAGTTTTTTTAATTATGAATTTATCTGATGTTGTTTAATTTTATTTGCCGGTCACAGATTATTTTTAAGTCTGTGATGCATATCGTATACTGGTCTCCACACAACGTTTATATTGCTACCATGTTTAAAAAATATATTCATAAGTGCTTTAAAACTCATTTATCCCTCACTTGAATAACACCTCTGTTTCCTAACCTTTTTCTTTTATTCTGTGTTCCGAAATGTTTATTAGTCTGTAATACAAAAATTTATTGGTGCCAGACAAGATGTAAGACAAACAGTATTTCAGTTTGTAAACAAAAGTTACAACGCTTTTCTATGAAAAGTTTTTAAAAACTCAGATCTCAGAGGCACATTTCAATCTTAAAAATTAAATTAAACAAAATACCAGGCACAGTAACTTACGCATTTATTTTTGGATAAAATGGAAAAGTGCTCAACTCTCTCTATTTACCTTCTTCAAAGGCATTTTTTCCAACATACAACGAGAGTTTTATTTCTCGGAGGAGAAAAATGTTCTTAAGCTAATAAAATGAGTTAAAACCCAGACGGAAATATTTTATTTCTTTTCGTCTGCTACTAATATGTCTTGACTTATAGAAAATACGTTTCTGAAATGCATAAAATAAATGCACGAGGAGATTTTGAAACATTCTATATTTTCGTACTTTTTTTTTTGAACTCCGGTAATATTTCGCATTCGTCAAGTTTTGAGTTCTATTGATCAAAATGTTATTTTTTCTGATAGTTTAAACATATCTTTGGAGGAAATCCTTTTCAATTTAAAAATACACTTTTCAAGATTTCGGAAGAGTTGGTATTCTTTTTCACATAGTCAAATGCATAAATTTCTACAATTTTATGAATCCTTGTATTGAGATCTTTTCCGTGAAATTTGAGATAAATAGTTTTTTAACTTTCACGTAACTATCCACACATTTGGTTTAGTTTAGTTATATTAACGTCCCGTTTTGAAGCAACATGAGGGTTATTTCGGGTCGCGCCACGTAACCTTGAACCGCGATCAGATGACGAGGACGACACCTGAGCTGGCATCCCCTTTTCAAACTTCCGTACCACACCAGAGGGAGGACGTTTGGGTCCCTACGTATGATTTAATGCGAAACAGGCCCACATGCACGGCGGATCTTCAGTGGAATCGGGTTTCGAACCTGGGTCCCTCTGACCCCGAAGTCGAGACCTAAGTAACATTCGAGATTTATTTACCTTTTTTCATGATGAAAAATTATGAATTTTCGAACGTCGCTCGTTATACTAGGCTTACTTATCGTTTTTCGGTTGTAAACAATATATTTTTCAAAATAAACTAGCAGCTCTGTAAGCTTAAATGTCACCACACTGTAAAAGTAAATAATAGGAAAATAAGGCGATATCTATGAATTTTTGCGAAAACATTTTTATAATAGTGTTTGAACACTTTTTTAGCGCGTATGCATTTACATTTTTATAAAAAAATGAATCGATATTTTAAAGCAGATTATTTCAAGTTTTATACAAAATTAATGGGAGATCATTTGAAAAAAATGTAAAATTTTAATTTCCAATTCAATTCCAACTACAAAGCTTTTTCAGCAAATTTCTAAAGTGTCCGAATCTTTTGGTTGGCCCCGGTATATTAAACAGATATCAAATTCATTTAAATTAATTTTGTTAAAACGGCGGAAATTAAATATCTGTAATGGAAATTAAGAAGTCTCCATTAATAAAAATCTAATGGGTCAAAAATCTAATGGTTTTAAGTAAACATTTCAACGCTTAGAAATATCTTTTACGTCTTTTTCTGAATGGACAAGAACGGTGCATCGCTGTTTATAAAACACGATAGAGAGAGATCGATACATTTAACAATATGCTGTCTATCCGAAAATATAATACTCTGTGTAATATTTCCGATTTCTTTATTCGACACTATGGACTTGGAAAACAAACTACACTATGTTACTTTAAAAGCACCTTATGTAAATATGTTTTTAAAAAAGAAATCGCCTGCATAAAAAAAATGCCATAGTTCTTGTTTCGTAATGTGCAAATCTATAATGTTTCTTGGTCCGTGTAAAGAAATATACTTCAAAACCATCGAGTTTCCAAAGAATAAACATAACACTTCAAACAAGACATGAAAAAAAAAAAGTCTTCTGCCGCAACTTTGCATTATTTTTAACGGCTTCTGTTTCCAAAAGACTTTTTTTTCTGCCTCGAAAACAACCCTTTTTAGGTGTCTTCCCTCCCCGCACGTTTGTTTATTTTCCGAACAAAACGTTCGAAATCATAGACCCACCCCTGGGGTATCCGAAAACTACTTCAACGACAGCTTAAAGCATTTCCATAAAAAACCCATTTGCTACTCGATAGCAGGGAAAGCTGCAGCTGTTTAAATGGAAAACTATGCTTGTGTATATTTTCTGACATTACATGTTATATGCGAAGACTTCTCCCCCTACCTTTTCCACGATTCGGTTTCATGACCTAAGCAAGTGCTCTTTAATACTTTCTTCTCCTCCTAACTCTTTTTTTCTTTTCACATCTCCTGTTTTCCCTCCGTTTCTCATTGGCAAAAGATGGGAGAAATGGGGAAGGAAAAGCCGTCGTACTGCGCATGTCTGTATGAATTTGTAGCTTAAGGTTTAAATTTATAAAAAGTTCAGATTCCAACGTACCGAGCTAGGAAAATAATATTTAAAAAAGACACACAAAAAATGTTTTATTCTAAAAGGGAAGTACATTTAGCACATTATTTGTTATCATTTGAGCTTTATCGTTAAATTTAATTCAGAAGCAAAAAGAAATTTATTCAGAAGAAACATTTTATGTGGTATTTCAAAGGCTAAATAATACAAACAATAATTTAAAACACACTATTATAAGTGAATAAAAAGCATATTTTTTATTTTAATTATTTTCTACTTTTTAGTCTTTAATTTGTGTTTAATTATTATAAATATTATGGACTTAAATATATTTCTTTTCAAATTCATACTAGGTGGAGCCTCGCACATGGAATCAAAATTTAATTAAATTAATCGATTAACTCATTATTGAGTTCTAAAAATTTTAAAATATTGTACTATTATAGGGAACGCACAACTGTGAGTGTTTGAATGCCCGGCGCCAGTCTTAGGGGCGCCACTAAGACTAAAACATTCTCACGTTTTGGTCACTTTTGAAAGCCAAATTTGATGAAGGGACGAAAAATAGATACCATGACTCTGACGAATACCACCGATGACTGAAAAAATAATATATACTTCCTCTTTCAACACCACTGCTAACAGCTTGTAGGCATGCGTACGAAACGTGCTATATTACTGAACGGGTAAAAGTGATAGAATAAATTCAAAGTAAAAGCTGTCAGTAAGAACAGTAGTGCCACCTAGCGGCGACGCTATATTCAGTTATAGCATTGCGAAAGAGAAATAAAAAAAAGCAAAAAATATTAATATTCAAATAAAATGTCACAAAATAATAAGATTTGGAACAAGAATAAAAGAATATGTTTCCGAAAAAATGTATTTTCAAAAAATTAACATAGTTTGCATGCATAGTTTATCAAAATCGTTTAAATACCACTTCTTTTAATAACTTTGAAACTTTTCATAAAAGAAAAAGTGGAAAGAAGCTTTTTTTCCTAATAGATTTTATTTACAGTTTACATTCCAAGTGCTGCCTTAATTTACATTTTACCAATAAACAACAGTTCTTTTTTAGATAATTAACCTGCATGCAAATAATAATAGCTTTGACTAATGACACCTTATGATCAGAATATTTATTTATTTATTTGAAAATATTTACTTAAAAAAAGTGAACTTTTATTCTCCTCTTGAATGCATTTGATTCCTATTCCGTCACACATTCAAATAATATTAAAGGAAAACTATTATTTTAGCTTTATAGATTCAAAATTACGTCGTAAATAATATTTTCAATGGTTATTAAATAATTTGCTAGATTTTAATAATGGATGGCGTTATTTGCTGGTTCAGTACCTGCGGATGAAACGTTATTTGCAGGTACAGTGAGCCAACGGATCGGGTACTGTCGGCACTTGGGAGGGTGACGCCTGCGGAACATTGCGTGCTATTGGCTTCCTTTTTGAGTTCTTGACTCAAGGACTTGATTAGTTCTACTAGATCAAATAGAATTAGTCTCAATGGGTAAAATATATGCGTATAAAACCTTATTTACAGTTTAAGAATAAATAATGAGTTGTCATGAATTTTTTCTTTAATTTTAATAATTTAAAAAAAAAAAGATTTTTAAATATACAGTAGAACCTCGCTAATCCGAAATTCCGGTTAATCCGAACCGATTTTATTTTCTAAAATTATATGTAATTGAAAAGATTACCTGAAAAGGTTTAAATAAACATACTAAAAACAAAAAAGTACTTTTTGAGCATGCATAATTTTGTACACATTGAAGAAACTAATGCAATAATTCAAGGATAAAGTCACTTCATACAGGAACACATCCATTATTCTAATGAAAAGGGAAACGTATTCTCTTTCTATTGCTTTTGAATAAAAGAATTCAAGAGAGAGTAGTACTGAGTACTTATAACTTACATTTTTTTTAGCACACAACTTTTTCTTTTCTATTTTTATCGGAATTTCGGGGAATCCGAATTTTTTGTAATCCGAACAGGCACCGGTCCCAATGAGTTCGGATTAGTGGGGTTCTACTGTAATTCTCAACATTATTTCTCGTTTCTAGATTATTTCTAGTTACTAGATTCAAACCGTTTTCTTGTTTCTACAAATATTTATTTGTTTGTTTTTAATCCACTGTTAAAAACTGTGGTAAGCAGATGCTGTTTATTATCTAGATTCCTTTACAGGAATTCTCGTTATTTTTGGATTGTGGGATTAGCAGGTACTGTATCTTTGGATATAACGTTATTTACTAGGCAGTGTACATTCTGTTCAATTTAATTTTTCTTCTACAGAAGTAATTGAAAAGACATCGAAACACATATTTATACATTTTTAAATTTAGAACACATGCAAATATTGGGTAGAGGAAAGTGAGTAATAGAGTTATTTTAAATATACTTGAAAATTAACAAGGTTTTAAAAAAAGGAGCAAAACCAAATAAAATATTGAATTTATAGCCACGCTTTTAAACATGATTTGCGACAATTCAAATTCTTAAACAGATTGTTTACGTAACTGCGAGTACAAAAATAAACATTAACTTACTGGCCGGATTCGAACCCATGACCTTTCGGTTAGTAGACAAGAACTTTACGGACCATGCCACTCAGACAATTTAAGGAAAGGTACGGGGTCATTTAGTTAACATCTTTGTTGATATTTTTATCGACGGTTAATTCTGTATTTTCTTCAATGTAAATTTGCATTTTGCAAATGGGATTGCAGCAGATTTAAACTATTGACTTTGGATTTCCGTCAGCTACAAAGTGAAGTTTAAAATATTCTAAGACATTTTTAGGGCTTTTGGAGCTCATCAGGATCGGAAATTTGATTTTTATCGATAACTTGCCAAGAGGTTCAATTTTATGACTGAAAAAAAATCAGTCAATATATTTTTGTAGCAAATTTAATCAAATGAATAAGAAATCAGCACTCAAAACCAAATTAAATATGAAACGAAAACATTAACGTAAACTCAATGTCTCCGACGAAACACTGAAAAATCTCGCAAAGTAGCATTTATCTTTTTTTTAATAATCTCACAAACACAAAAAGAACATTTTAAGTACAAAGAGAACATTTCAAAATTCCTACAGAAACATATTGAATTTCACAAAACCTACATATAATCAGTAGGTACAGTGTACCTGCAAATAACGTTTTATCCGTAGGTATAGTGATCCTGCAAATAACGTTTATTCGTTAGGTACAATACCTGCAAATAATCCCTTCCTTTAATAATAAGCGTAACACTAACTTATTAACCATATTTTGAAGACGAAAATTTAACCGGTCATGATATGTTTAACTTTAAAAGAAAGGTGTAACTTTTGTAATGTTATTACGATAGATGATTTTTGTGGGCCACAAGACACACGGTGGCATGGTCGCCGAGTCTCATATTCGGAATCAGTAGATTGCGAGTTCGATTCCCAATTCTACAGAGCGAAGAGTCGCTGTCCGCGTAGGCCTGGTGCACATTAAATTTAAACAGAATCAAAGGCTGTCAGTTTGGTGTCCACAGCCCACATCCACCGACTCACCCATAAAGTTTAGAGTCCACAAGGATGGGCGGGGGTTAGTTTGGTGTGGAAATCTAGAGAGAGGATGCCACCTCCAGTGTCACCCTCATCACTTCAGCACGGTAGAAAATGGCGAAGTCTCTCCACGTGTAGCCCTCGTGTGGTTTTGAAACTGGACGTCAATGTAACTGGACTAAATTTCAATTTTAACATCTCCCTGTGTTTTTGCGTAAATTTCTGTAATATTTTTCATTCACTAATATTAGGCATCCTCTGTCTTGCAGTTTTTTCTGTCTTTCTCGCCGGCAACTTTTTCCCTATCGTTGTCCCTCAAGTTTTCCCTCTTTTTTAACTACCACTCCATAAAAGCATTACTCAGACCTTAAACTGCGCAGCTTTTATCAGCTGCCGGCGAAACATTTTACAGACTTATGTTTTACGACAAACCCTTTACACGGTGTTACTCGCTTTCCTTTATTATTGTCGACGCTTTTTTTACAGCCGTCTTGCCTTACGTGATAGATGTTATACGACTCAGCAGCATAAATATGGTATAATAATTTACTCTTTAAGCCTCGGCCATATTTTTCTCTCATTTTTAAAGCCTGCTATAAAATTCCACCATACATAAAATTAAAAAGGTATAAGGAGTGAAAATCCGCCGTGGTTGGATTTTTGGAGCGAAAATTTAGTTTTATTTTTAGTAGTAGAATAGTAAAAGTTCTTGTGGATAATAATTGTGAGTGACGCTTTTTCGAATTCCGCTGCGGCGATATTTATCGTCAGCCCTTCTGTGACGTCACGCGCCGTCATCTATCTCTCATTTTATTGTGAGGAGCGATAAAATATATAGCGCTGGCGATAAAGTGATGGGGGGAGGCCGTGAAGTAACGACATTGGCTTCTGAGATTTCTTCGGGGGAGGTGGGGAGGGTTTATCTGGGCAGACGATAAAATATCCATGATGTTGGAAGGCAAGAAAGATGGTGGGAGTATTTCTAAAAATTCTAAAACTGTCTTTTTGGGATGAGGAGGGATTGAATACTGTTGCTGCTAGGTTTTTTTTTTTTCTGTACATTTTGCATGCAGGGAAGAGCGATGATGGGTTGGGAAGATATCGATATAAAAATCGATTACTGTTACGGTATCGTCAAAAATGGATGATTTTATTTCAATCGTAAGAAAAATACTCGCCATGTTTTAAAGCGATCTAGCCATTTCCTCTTTTTTTTATTGACTTTCTATTTTAATCTGTAGGCTCTAACTAAATGTAGATAACGTAACTGCAAGTAACTAGCGAATGGGTTCGAAAACCAGTTTTTGGGTCTTATGACAAAAAATAGGTAAAAAAAATATTTTTTTCGGGTTGTTCGAAAAAAATTAGTAAAAAAATTTTTTTTAGTGTATTTTATGTTTAATTTTCGGATAAGAAACGGAAAATAATTTTTAATTGCCATTTCTACTAAAAAAAACACAAAAAAAAACAGAGAGAGAGAAAGAAATCCTATTGACCCCTTTTTTCAGGCAGTTTAAACAAAAGCACTATTCTAATAGTATTTATGACAATGTAAAAAATATTTCACCAAGCTTAATGGAGATAAATTGATTAAAATTATGAATGAAAAAGTCGAAACAATAACTGAAAAACTTTTGAAAATGTGAAGCAAAACCGATCCATAATGCTATAATGAATTCATTAGAAATAATCGACAGATGTAAACCTTGGGAAAAAGTTTAGAGAAAATTTAGATGTAAACTATGAAGAACTTTGGTGTATATTTCATAAACAAGTTAATGCTATGTTTATAAAAACATTGTAACACAATCTGATTGCTGAAATATAAATGTGAATTTGAGTAAACTTTAAATTATTTAAACAAATCATTAACCTAAATTAGAATCCTTCACCTTAAAACAATGAAATATTTATTCTACTTAATTATGATAGGGCAATGCAAGAAAGATTCCAGGAATAAAACGGAACTTCTGTATCTCTGTATCTGTTAACTGGTGCCTATAAAAACCATGCTAATGTCAATTTAAAAATGTTTTTATTTTTGAATTTTGATGCAGAATTTTATTCTATTTCCTGTAATAAATGTATACGGTAATTATTTTTGCCGATTTTTTATTTGTAGTGAAAAATATTAATAAACCTTTGTTTTTTTTTGGGGGGGGGATGAATGCACGTGGAGGAATGCAAAGAGGGACAATAAATAATAGTCCCTCCGACCAATTTTAATTGCCCCATTTGCTATTTTTTCTTGCCCAAAATTTACTAGTTCGAATTTCAAAAGTTCAAGTAATTCATTATTTATTTATTTCGAAATGCGAGCAAACACAGAAAATGCAACTCATAGGTTTTATATTATGTGTTAATAAGGCGATCCACTTTTTTACAATGAAAAGGTAGACACAAATGAAGACAGATATCGTAAATAAAATAAACATTTTATTAATTGCAACAACAAAATCCACTGTAATATGATAGATGCATAATAAGAACATTTAGAACGTTTTAGATTGCAATTACGCTTACTCATCCATTAATTATTATTTAAGTGAGTGCTAATGGAGATCAACGGATCGGTTTGGCATGGATCGAATGCGGAGATTTACAGATTTGTCTTCAAATATCGAAATGGAGAACATGCAGGAGGACATTTTTCGAGGGAGGACAGAACTTACAAAAGAAGCTCTGGAGGACTAAAGGAGGACGATTGGTCACCTTAATCTGAAGCATAATAATTAAGTATACCGGTTGTACGTTGTGTCTTAGACACCAAGTCCAAATCACAAACTATTGCTGAAAGGCATTGACCTTTCCTTTACAAACTGTATTTTGCCATATGGAGCAAACAATAATGATTATGTCCATCCGTCATTGCTTCATTCTTTTCATTGCTTTGTTTATTCCTACGTTTCTACATGCGTACACAATTAAAATTACCAAACGTTTTCGTACCTGTAAATAAACTCCTTCGAGAAACAAATCAAAAGTGGCGACCTAATTCGCCATTTCCAATTAGGAAATGCGGGGACACGTTCAATTTTACGTATGAATCATACATATGTTAAAACATGCATCCAGGGTTCATACTGTATATATGATAGTAAAATTCAGGAGTTTCTAAGGATTTTTTCAGGAGTACAGTACAGAAAATTCAGGAGATAACGTGAAAAAAAATCAGTTGTAGGGGAGAAGGGTAGGTAGTGTGGACAAATTGGCAAAAAGTATACTAAATATCAATTCTCCCGTCTTTCCTGATTGTGGTGACTCGGAACATGCGCAGTAGACTCTTTCAGCGCTAAGTAAGATCAGAAGTAAGAATTCCGGATTCCGACGACTTTCTATCAATAAGGAAAAGCGGAAATGTCATATTTTTATGTTTTATCATAATTTTATCTTTTGCTCTTATGATTGTAATTTTTCAGGAGACAAAAAGAAATATCAGGATAAAAAACAAAATTTTCAGGAGTTTTCAGGGCCCTTAGAAAAAAAGAGCAAAATTCAGGAGTTTTTCAGGAATTTCAGGAGGAGTACGAACCCTGTGCATCGGCAACTATCTAAACCGAATTTTCTAGTATTTGATTTGCTCCTTGTCTTAATTTGTAAGGAAAAAAACCAATCGGATGACTTAAGTAGAATGGAGAGAGTATAAAAATCTCCCACTCAAATGAATTAAAATTAATTACAGTTTAAGTTTAAAACGCTTCAAGTCTTCATTACGAATTAAGAGAAATTAAAAAAACTATCATTTGTTTCATTTTATTGTCATTCTAATTCTATTGTCTTATTTTTGATTACAATCGTCTCATGCTCACAAAAAGTTTAGTTAAATAGTAGCATAACTTGCACGTGAAAAGATCTTTAAAAAAAAGGGCAAATATTTCTGAAAAGCTTGAAAGCGAAAGGATTAAAATTAAGATAACAGCATTTTATTTAACAACCATTCACTCACTTATTACTTAAATTAGAGTGCAGTGAGAAAAAAACTTTTTTTTCTTTTTGCAGCTTCAGTCTTTGTTGCATTAACTTGATAAAAACTAATTAAAGCGTCGGCTAATCTAAGACGAAAATCAAGAAAAAATTTTCTAAAGAGAAACTGTTACTTAACACTGTATTTATATTTGATTAAAAATGAATTTACTCTTTCTAACAAAGAGGCAGAAAAAAATAGCCCATACAATTACTTTGTAAAAAAAAAATCGTATGGCTTTCGTAAAGTTTATTCTTTTAATCTTGTCATTTACTTATTATTATGATTCTTTTCAATTTTTTTTATTCTCATTCATTTTTTACGCTTTCTTTACGTTTTTCTTTGTTTTCACTTAACCGCGTTTCGTATCAAGAGGTAAAAAAAAGGGAAGCACGTTCTTTTGATTAAATTTGAATTTATCAAAAAGCGTACGATTCTGCATTCGAAAAAACGTTATGTTGTTCTACAAAAGAAAAAAAGTCGAAAAGAAAAAAGATGAAGAAGAAAAGGGGAAAATAATAATTCTACAGTGATTATTTTAAATAAAAGACAAAACAAGGAAAAAATCGCAATTAATGAAATTATGTACGACCATTTCCTTTTCATTCTTTTTTTGTATTTAAAAATTCCCCCTTGCTCTTGAAATGTAGAAACATTTTTATGTTCTGGAGAGCAAAAAATCGAATAATAACCTGCTTAGCAAGTGCATAATCTAATACGCTCTAGTTTCTAATTTCTTTTTTCAAAAAAAAAGTAAAGTAAACGCAACTGTATTTATTTATGCTTGGATAAAATCATAGATTAAAAAAAATTCAAAAAGTAGAAAATTATTCCTTTCGGAGCTGCTCTTTTTTTGTTTTTCGCTGACATTTTATGTTGTATAATTCTTAATTTTTTATATGATTTTTTCCTGTAAGAATTTAATTTCAATAAGAATTTAAATACGATAGCAACTTCATTAAACATTTCGTGAAATATTTTTATTTGCGTCGATAAAGTGGGATTTATTTGCCTCGTACGTATTTATTTGCCTCGCCTCGTTTTAAATCCTCGACTTCAGCAAACGAATTCGCTTGGTTTAAAATAATTCTATCTTTTCCTTTCAAACGATTTGTTTTCTGTGTAAATGATCTTATTGTCTGGCAGCAGTAAGAATGCTGAAAGTTCAAACAAGTGAAATTAAATAAATTCTTTGCATACAAACTCAACTTGGCGTTATTAAAATCTTTGTTTGTTTTACCTTTTGGCATATGAACAAAGTTTATCTACCATCATTAAATTTCTTCTTTGAAAAGAGATATTGTTTAAAAAACAGCTTGTTTTTAATTTGTGGTTGCTGCGTTTATATTTAATGATCGCTTTTTCAAAAATTCATAGCAAAATAATATTTTTAAGTGCTTATTTTATTGAATACAGTGGTGTAAATAATCGTTTTTATTCATTTTTATAGTTTATAGTTTTACATAAAATCTCTGTTGAATCTATGGTTATACAGAGTGTTCGATTTTATATGAATTATAAAACTTAGTTATTAAATGAGATTTATCCTTAATTATTAGCAATTTATTACATTTTTACTTTCTCGTATATGAAGTATACAAAGAGAAAGTATTGCAATAGTCAAAAAATTTGATCTGGAGATTTTGATGAATCTTCGCATTTTAAATCTCCCTGAGTTCGAAAAATAAAATTTTGGAATTATGTCTGTCTGTGAACACGATAACTCGAAAACGATTTGAGATAGAGGGATGAAATTTGGTCTATGGGCTATCAAATGTTGGACGAAATCCATCCACGGGTAGTCTGTCTGGCTGTCTACCTGTGTTCATATGAACACGATAGCTCAAAAACTTAAATAATTAGATAGATAAAATTTGATACACAGTTTTACCATCAGGAATGTACACAGTGAAATGAATGAATGAAACGCCACAGATCGCAAGTGTCACAATACCGTAAAGTAGTGACATTATTTTACACAACTTCAGAATCAGGCAGACCCAATTTTTTTAGAAACGCATCTGCTACGGTCCCAGTTAAGCGTTTAAATTCTGTAAATCCATTAAAGTGTTCGCTATATCGAATAATCCAGGGGTTCCCAACCTTTTCTCCTTGATACCCCTTGATTATTCTTTTTTGTTTTCGCGTACCCCCTACTATCATATCCAACTCACCCCCTCCCAACCATCCGTCTATGCAAAGAAGTTTTTATCAATAAAGTTAAGGTTAGCTTAAGTTAATTTAAAAGTGAAATGACTCGAATTAATAACTTTTGCTGAACTTATTTACGATATCACATTTTATTCCATTTTTACAATAGTATTAGCTCAACTCCAAAGCAAATGAAGCCAGTATTGTAATTATTTCGCTTTCACTTATAAGGATAGCTAAAAATTGCACCTTAATAATCAACTTAACAAGTGGTATAGATATTAAATAACAAACATTCACTTGGAGGAACAAAATTCTTTAACTTTTTTAACCCCCTTATGTTTTCTTGTTTCCGCCATTAACAACTTTGATTGCGCGTACCCCCAAACGGTCCTTCGCGTACCCCCAGGGGTACGCGTACCACAGGTTGGGGACCTCTGGTATAATCGATTCATTATAACGTTTGAAACATGAAAAACAGACAAAATCTTTTCTGTCCCTTAAAGACCCTCCATTTGTACCCCCTCCATTTGTACAAAGGAAGTACAACACTGGTGTCGGATAAGATCAAATATCAGCACCTTTCTGGAATTTTCACCAGGAAAAAGAGTGTGTAACAAATCTGTGGTCGACCCGCCTTTAAAGAACCCTGACCCCTCGCTCCGAAGTGACTTCAGATCGTGTAACATTTCCTCATCCAATTGACGACCCCCTTACAGAATAAAGAGGCGATCTTGGGCGGAACTAATCGCCAGTTTACACTCTGGTAATCCCCCTGTGTGGCAGTGGCCGGTGAAAAATTACATGAAAGAAAATGCTCTCCCCCCTTCATTTCCCCTCTAAGTGAGTCCCCCTTTTATCCTCTTACAGGATCGTTTGAATTCATGGGTAACTTTTGTTCATTTCGTTATGCATAGAGAATGACTTGTAGGGCTCGAACCCTCCACCTTTCGTTTTTTGTGTGGTTGGGTTGTTGTAAATTTTGAGTGGCGGAAAAAAGTGCCGCCAAATTGGCGAAGTTTCGGATGGTGACGTGTTTCAGTTGGACTTTATTTTTACATTATTATATTTTACTTATTTATATTTTATTTTGTTTATAGTCAGGACGGCTCGTGCCCACTATTTATAGTGATAGTCTGAACTTAATAGAAAGTGCAGTTGAAGAATACATCGGTTTTCAAAATATCCTGCATCGTTCCAGTAGTTTGTGGATAGAAATTGTTGGATTTCGACAGAATTTACAAGTGTCGGATATTCTTGACATATTTTATGCAATTCTGTCAACAGATTTATTATTTATCCATCAATTTTAACACGTTGAGGACGGCGTGTACCACCGGTGGCTCACGTGCGAATAGTTTATCTGGCGGCCTGTACCACTGGTGGCTCACATGCGAATAGTTTATCTGGCGGCCTGTACCACTGGTGGCTTATATTAGCTATAGTCTTATAACACAGTTTTGTTAGATGAAAAAAACTTCATGTGGTTAAAAATAACTTTTTTACTGAAAAATTGAAAAGTTTGTTTTTACAGGTAGACTATAATAGACTTAATGTATTTGCATATTTATTTGTTTTTGTGGGTTTTTTAAAAACATTTTCGACATAGTGGTGGTTCACCTTCGCAAAATCGTCAAAACGTTGTAACCCTTTTCGATTTACTTGCAGCAATATTTCTACCTCGTCGAGCAGATAAGGATTTATAACATTCACGGCATCGTTTCCGCGACTGTCTCGCAGTTCCGGAATACTTCTCAAGAAATATAAGCCGCCATATAAGACATAATACGATTTTTACTGCCGTCCGGCGGCGCGACATAGCGAAATCTGCGCCGTCCTCAACATGTTAATCATTATGTATTAACGGTGCTGCGTATCCAGGAGAGCATGGTAAATATTGAATACGCTCAGCTTCAGTAATCTAGAGTAAATATTTATTTGCACTGTATATACAGGATTAGTGGCGAATCCAGAATGCGGGTCTGGGGGGAAGGGATGAGGTCATAAAAATTTTGTATCGTCATGACGAATGTCAAACCTCATGGCTTATGTAATCCAAAACGCTTTAACTTTACAGACTTTACTCACCTGACCATAAGAATCATAAAGAACACTACAATACGTTCGATAATTTAATAAAAAATACAATGAAATGACTAGCCAGAAAATGTTTTCCACCACATCAATGCTACAAGTACAAGTGGAATGGCTGGAAAAATAGGAAAATTTTCGAACCTGTCAAGCAAGAAAGCAATGTTGTCACGTTTTGAATATTTCTTTAATAAAAGGGAAATTAAGAACAAACAGTTGAAGTGATTTTAAATAAAATCAAGAATTCTGGTTTAGCTCGGGGGGGGGGGGACTGTAGCCCGATAGCCCCTCCCCTGGATTCGCCACTGTACAGGATTATTAGTTACTTATCTCAAGTATGGGTTCATTATGCAGTACAACCCCGGTTAACCGAAGTAAAGGGGGGGGGGGGCGGGGCGTTTCGGATAACAATTTTTGCGATTAAGCCATGAACATCTATAACTATTTTGTATCTTATTGCAGTAGGTAATTCTGAAATGTTTGGAGAGTAAAACGAAAAATTCAAAATTCATGTTCTTTATTAAAGCTAACCCTCCGTCGGACGCAATACGCCTGACAGGAACAGGTAAATAATATCGTAATTAATCTTGTTAATACCCATTCATTTTAATTTTATCATTCTAAAATTAACCACTGCTCTTCTGGGGGAGGCTAAAAAGAAAAAAGTGGGGATCTCGTTTCAAAAAAAGTTTCGCCCTCGCGATTATTTCCGTGCAGCACGGGTTTTTTTGGATGTTGCGATTTCAGAAGCATTTCGGATAACCCGGGTTTCGGTTAATCCGATTTCTGTTAACCGGGGTTTTACCGTATTTATATCTAGAAATAATATTTAGACTATCTCACGACTGAGTGATCGCTGTTGTGCATGCGTCTGGCCAATTTCTCCCTGAATCCAGTCTGAGGTACCGACGTCCAGTGACATTTAAGTTAATGGAAAAGCCTGGGGTAGTCGCAGAATTCCTTCGCATGCTTTCGCAATTCAGTTCCGATCATTTGATCGCTAGTGTCTACCTTCACGTCTGTGGTCTGCATCTGAGAAAACAATTAACATACGTTTCCCATACGTGGGGTTCCTCTGAACGAATACGTTAAATTGCCCATTAATGTTTGATTCTAAATATTGCGGAATGAATGTCCGTATAACCAACAAATATACATCGTTTCCATCGACATTTGAAGAAAGTTTTACTTTTCCATTAATGAAAGCTTGGTTCGGACTACTGCATTTATAAATCATTTCCTGTAATGTATTAATTTACATACTTAATACATTACAAACATACAATTAATTTTTTTATAAAGTTAAGAAGCTATTCTTTCCCGATCGTGTTGCTGATTGGTCTGGTTTGTCATTTTAAAGCGCAATAGTAATACTATATCAGTCTTCAGATAAGGATATACAAAATCTCAAATATCCTTTTGAGAATGAGTCTATTAACGAAGTAGCAAGAAAATGTAGTCTTCTCATTTGTAAACTACTGAAATATTTACAGAGAGAATTCAAGCGTGGTTCAAAAATAGACGAGCTATTAGATTTATTTTTAAAAGATTTATTCAACTATTTTTTAACAAAATTATTTGTTGTTCTTTAAAATTTTCTCAAGCCTGAAAGAAATTCTGTTTAAGACCCGTGAAATTGGCTGGGTATGAACTGCATAAAAGACTTTTATATAGCGACACTTTTAACATGCTCTTTCAAAAGAAATTTGTAATTGCATTAAGTAGAGGTTACTTTCATTTTTTAAATCTACGAGAACTATAATAAGCTTTGTACTAGACACACTTGCACTGCTTGTCTTCATACATACGTAAGCAACTGTAGGTACAATAAGGTGAAGGAGGACAGTCCTTCTTTTGTAAGTTCTGTCCTCCCTCGAAAAGCTTCCTTCTACATGTCCTCCTTCTTAATACAGTGGAGTCTCCCTATAACGACATCGCTTGGTTCCAATTGAAAAATTCGTTGCAGAGAAAATTTCGTTATACGGAGATTAGAGATTTTTGCAGTTATTTAAGTAAATGTTCCAAACTTTTCAATAGGTGCGAAAAGTTCAAATGTATTTAATTATACATTGACTACAATACATTGACAAAAAAAATATTCATTCAATGGAAAAATACTCATTTAAATAATATCAATATTCATGTAAGCATAATTACTATTTAAAATATTACAAAAGTTTTATTATGTATTTATCATATTATAGTGTATTCTGCATTATTGTTGCAATGAATAAAATGTTACTTTTATTTACGATGCTTTATTTCTTGAATTTATTTGTGTCCTCCTTTTCATTGTAAAAAAGTGGTCACCTTAGGTACAGTCGCTACTCCCGAATAAATTCGCTACTATTCTTTTACAAATTAACAGGGTTTTTGTTTTGTTTTGGTTCCGCTGGATGGAACAAGGGGCTCTACATTAACATTTCCAATGTCCTGATATCTCTCGTTTAATCCATTTAGAACGTTCTCCTGAAAAGGACAGTTTGTTGCACTGGGGACAATTTTTGTTTGCTTTTATTCTAACACACATCTTACAATAGAAAATTTAAAAAAATGATGAAATATCCACATTTTTAACATAGGACTTTAATCTCACCAAATGAAAAATAAAACAATATGAATCGTTTCCACCTAAAGAATCTATACTTATAAAAGACAATGTTTGTGTGTGTCTGCGGACGAATCTATCGCACTTACAGCCATAAAATTTGTCACACAGGTAGTCGTAATGGTTACTGAATGCACCTCGAAACCGGTATTTTAAAATTTAATCTAGAAATTTTTTTATTTAATGTTTTGTGTCATTTTTGGCACGTTTACGGCCGTAGTATCTTTCCTAATGATCGTTGAAAGACAATCCATGCACCATCGGATAAAACGAACAATTTTCGTTCTAATGAAGTTTGCTTTGAACGTCTAACGTAATTTTCTGAATTTTGAGAAATTTTTAAAAAATAGTAAGTTTTGGCATCTAAATTTTATTTTTGTTTTTAAATTTGCTGCATCCAACGTTCTAATAACACTATTATTTTCAATTTTTTTCAGCTTATAACTGCAACGGTTCTGTCGGACTTAAAACAAGAATGGTTAAAATATCTTTTCTCGTTTTTTTAAATTAATTTTTCCCTGGTCAGTTGAAAGATATTTTTCCTCTAGCGAGTTTCGCCGCTCAGCACTTCCTCGGAACGTTGCTGGCAATTTTGATTGGCTGACGGTGCAGAGAGCAGGATACGTCATAACCTTCAACTGAATGAAAGACTTCGATTATTAATTTCGGAATAGATTTTATATTTTGCTTGCTGTATAATAATCATTTTCACGTTCCAATTTTGTAATATTGTTTTGGATTAACGTACTCTGTACTGTAGCGCGAAAAAAATAAGCAGGAAAATCAATAATGTGTATCTTTTGTTTTGATTTTGTTTTCAAAACTTTTTCGTGCCTTTTTTTTTCATTTTGTTGAAGTCCTAATTCCACGCAGGGTTGCCATATTGGCCTTTTTAAGGCCAAATTATGGAAATTTGGCCTTTTCTGCAAAGCCCTTGGCCTTAGGAATTTTCATTTGGCCTTTTTTAGATTTATTTTCGTTAATGACTTTTAGAATAATTTTTAATTACGTATTCTATTGTTTTTTTAAAAAAAAATTGATATTACTCATTTCAAATTATATGAACGAGTTTTCTGATTTGTTTACTTAAATTAAAAACATTCACTTTATCTGCTTGTATGTTGGACTTGCGCTTTGAAGATTCCATTGACTTAGCATTACACCGGAATTACGTAGTACAGGCACTTTAGTATGAGCAAACAAAGCAGAAAACTCGTCCATAATGAGCTGTCAAACGAAATAGCTCCTGAATAGAACAAGAATGTTTTAAATTTCTTTCACTCAAATTTTAGTTTAATAATAGAGCAATGAACATATGCCTATCAAATGGGATTCGTTTTCATGAAAGATAGCCTTTTTTCTAATAGCCAATGAGTTTTTCAGTCAATTTGTCAAATTTGGCTTTTTTTTAAAAGAAGGTTTGGCCTTATTTTGCTATTTTGATCTGGCAACCCTGATTCCACAGGCAACGACGTTCTTTCGGCAGCGGCGTGCGTTCAATCTTAATGTGTTTAAGTCTCGCATATTTTACTTGCAGTATAATAATCATTTTCACATTACAATTTTTTAATATTGTTTCGGATTAACGTACTGTGTATTGTTTTTCTACAGTTGAAATGTCATTATTGCGAATAAAAATAAGCGGGAAAATCAATAATGTGCATCTTTTATTTTGTTTTCAGAACTTTTTCATGCCATTGTGGAAGTATTTTTTTTTTTTTCATTTTGTTGAATTCCTGATTCCACGGGCAACGCCGTGCGCGTACTGCTAGTTAGAAATAAACTAATAGTAAACTGAGGCGTCTGGTTGTCTGTGTTATTTTTTGTTGTTGACGTGCACGAGAGCTATTAAATTATCTACATTAATTATTCAAATTTGCGCTATTTTCTTGCGCACACACATAATATTGTTTAGTATAAAAGTAAGATGAAGTCAATGCACATTAGCAAAATCCAAATTCCTTTCTTCTTCTACTGTCCCTTTTTAGCAACAGCAAATAATGACTTATCCACATTAAATTCTCTACTGTAGACATTATGGCCTGAAAGCGATAAACTCGCCAACAATGCAACCAGCATCTCTCAATGGGTGGCATATATTCATACGAACATCATCTACACGTCAAATATCGCCAAGGGATCATCGAAAAAAATACCCAGCGAGTTCACAGGTCAACCTGCTGCAAAGGGCAGAGGCGGGGTGTAATGTTTTCCAAATATTCCACTAAATGCGACACGGCTTCAACAAAGGGTCTCGCGTCGGCCATTTTTGATGTTGATCCCGCAACACGCTTTGTTCGGAGGTACCACATCTGTTCCATTGTACCCTGCGCAAAAGCCGATCCTTCTCAATCCAACGGCCTTGCTTTCAGCACGAACTTTCGATTCTCGTCCTTTTTTTTTTGGTAGGGTTCCTTCCATTATTATACTTGAGGATCAATTTTGAGGACCTGTTAACCAAACGAGAAGTTGATCTAAAGAAGAGGGATTTATACGATGCGTAGCCCTGTGACGCAAGGAAGTTTTCGTTTCATTTCAAAAGTGTGCATTATTTTGGTTTTCTTTTATTATTATTTAATGCAGCTGTTCTTAATCTTTTCAGTATATTTTGGAATCATCAATATTTGGAAATGAGTTATATCCTGGTAATTTTTCGTAAGGCTAAATTTCGCGAATAACATTCCTTTCGTGTACTAAAATTAGCAAGAGAAATGAAACTAATTTAAAGTAAAAATGCGGAAAGAAACAAACTGGAAAAATGGAATCAAAAAGTAAAAATTACAAATCTAAGACCAAAAAATGCCAATAGTATAAGAACAAATGAAAATATTAAAATTAAATATTAAGATACCTCGTATTAATTATGCGCAAATCCAGCTGCAACCATAGAAAAAGTGCAACGCCAGATTCCTCCATTTTCTTTTAGTGTTTTACTTTGTTCTATTCTTTTTATGTAAACATGTGATATTATGTGTAGATTATTATTATGTTTAACAGGGTCGGATTTAGCCTTTGAACCGCTCCATGCAAAAGTAAAAAATTGCGCCCCTATGGAACTAAAATGTAAGCATTCTAAAAAAAAGGGAGGTTTATGGTCTTTTTTACATTTTTTAGCGAACGTCCAAATAACAACAGTATAACTTAGTAATTGACACAAATATTTATAATAACTTTTCACTTAAACTACGTAAACCGGAATTATTGGAAGAGTTATTATTTAATTAGCCTCAAATGTATGTATGAATAAAACATTATTCAATGAAATAAAATAGTAACTTCTTGTCTGTGCATAATGCAGTGGCATTAGATTTGTGCAAAATGCCTTTTATAAAAATGAAACAAAAGTTAAAATATGTTGCGAAATAAAAAATTATTTTGATGTAAGACTTTTTAAATTAATTCCGTTTTTAAAAAAATGACAATAAACGATTTTTCTATCGAATAGTCGCTGTTGTGAAAGCAGAATCAAATCGGACTTGTAACAAAACAGCATATACTTTCCTTATTGGTCACTGGAGCGCAAGAATTTCTGTATTGACGTTTGAAAGGAATCATTCTTAATGTCTTTTCTATTAAGATAAATTTTACTTAAAGTTAACGGCATAGAAACTTATCTGAATTACTAATCTGAAACATTATTTAACTGAAAAGATCGTTCATTCCAAAAAACTTAAGAATCATATATTTTAATGTCTTCTAAAAGAAACGATTGTTGTTCTCCTAAAGAAAATTGCGTTTTCTTTAAAACCACATCATACGGAATAATAAACAGAGTACAGAGCCTTTTAAAAATACGAATACGTCAGAAATAAATCATCCAATCAGAGAAAGGAGCCTTTCTTTCTGTAAGGGCGAGTAAAATATGCGAAACCCTTACTCTCCGATGTGAATCTTACGATAAAGCAGTTTTCCAGACTGGAATTTTATAATAAAAACGAAAGAAAATCCATTTTACTTTCAAATACGGTTTATTTCTAGGAAATATCCCGCCGACGAAATATTTTATCTCGATTATTTTTCTCCCAAGTTTAGGTCAGCGATTCGAATAATTCTTCTGCAACTTTATTTTTATTCGTCTTTCTGTTGGGGTGGTAGGTGGTTTAGGAGGGATTTTTATTTGTCGAATGGGGGAACGTTCGATGGCAGAAACATTTTATCTGCGCAACACACGACCGGAATATCTTTTTGTAAATCTTTAAGGCTGTGCATACAGAAGAAACTCTCCTTTTAAGAAACTGGAAAGAGAAAAACCGTTTTTTTTAAACCCTCCTGAGTATGCCGATTCTGAATTCCTTCCCCTCCTCTTTTCCTTCCTTTTTATTCCCTTTCTTTCTTTCAACCATGAATTTATTCTCCTTCCGAATATCGTCTGATTTAAAAGAGAGTCGTTTGGCATTTTATTCTTTTTTTCGTATTCCGAAAGATTTATTTTCATTTTAAGAATGTCGAATAAATGTATTTTACTTTCGGATAGATGTATTTTAGTTGCGTATGCGATTAATAATTTAGAAAATGGTCGGGAAACTGAATTATATTTTTCGAAAAGATAGAATTTATTAAATTTATAAGGGATGTAATATTATTTCCGAACAAAAATACGTTATTGGGTGTGGTGTAGGCTATCTTCAAAAATAATAGTGCCTGAGTTTTTTTTTGAGATAAAGCAAATATATAATCAGAAACTGTAAAGTGAAAGCTCATATTCTCTTTTTATCATAAATAAAGAAAAAAGAAAATGAAGAAAAGCATAAAAAACATGAATATGAAAATACAGTGGAGTCTCCCTATAACGAAATCGCTTGGTTCCAATTAAAAAATTCGTTATAGAGAAAATTTCGTTATACGGAAATTAGAGACTTTTGCAGTTATTTAAGTAGATGTTCCAAACTATTCAATAGGTGCGATAAGTTCAAATGTATTTAATTATGATTTTCAATTAAAAATGAAGTAATATATATTATAAATTTGTTAAAATTATATTAATTTTTATTGTATAAATAAAATTCTCAGAAGTGAAGACAATTCACAAATTTAGAGAATAATTTGTACTAGCATGTGCTTACGTTTATTTTACTGGAAAAATTCCGTTATTTTACATTTCTTTGCATTTTGTGATGTTAAATTTTCAGGAAAAATTTCACATTTTAAGAGCGAGTGGTTCCAGAAACAGGCACGTGTGAGCGAATTGGTTGCACAGAAATTATCAACTTTCTTCAAAAATGACAAAAATCGATAAGATAAACCTCTGAAAAAATTCGTTATAGGGAGACAACCACTTCGTTATATGGAGAATATTTTGAATGTTATTTAACATTCCGATTAAAAATTTCGGTATAGGGAGAAATTTGCTGTAGAGAGACTTCGTTGTAGGGAGACTCTACTGTATAATAAAGAATAAAATTTAATAAAAGGATAAGGAGAATTTAAGTTTTTCAGATTTATACTCACCATATAATTTCTTCCCATTTATCTCTTTTTTTTTAGCGATTGTATAGCAGAAATTCCAACATCTGAACCAAATTTCTCGTTTTTAGGTAGATTCCTAATAGGAAGTCTACCTATTGCAATGGTTCTCTGACACGACTTCCGGAAATTTTTTAAAAATTTCTTTAATTTTAAAACCGGCTTTACTCAAAATCATTTGCCATAAATTATGCGTTGTTAAACTATTATATTTTAAACAAATTTAGTTTACTTTTTTGTGTACCGCAGAATTTCAGAATGAATTCAACATGTGAGATATTTTTCGTAATCAATATACATGTGAGATAAAGAATGATAAAATCCTTTACTGCCTTATTCATAATTTTTCTTACAAAAATATTGTATTATAAATCCTTCTGTAAAATTGTCTGCTTCTTCATACTTTCTATTTTAAGAATTTTTTGTTGTTCTTCGTAAGAATAATGAATGTAAAATTAAATGTAAAATGCCTTTAAGAAAAGTTTATTAGAATGAAGGTATATCGTGCTGTTGATACAACAACTATATTACTACAAATCAATTGTTCAAGATTTTTACGCCTTAAATCTTTATTTATAGAAATAAACCTTCCTTTGGTGATAAACATATTTGTTTTCGAAAATTAAAATGGCGGCTAGGACAAGTTACCCAAATAGCATTTTGTGAACCTAACTTAATGGTTCTTTCTGTCTACTTACCCATATTTCGCCAATTTCTTGGTTACGTAATTGTAGTATTTATTGTCCCCGCGATATAATTTCAACTTTAATTAACTTTATAATTAACTTTTCTAATTATTTAAAGAAAGAAATCGGATAGTTGATAAGAATATTTTGGTAAGACTGAGAAATTTCTGTTGCTAATAATGAAAGTCTATTGTAAACTATGCACGTATTAATTAAATATAAAAATCTTGCCACACATCTTGATCTTAACACAGGCATTGAAACTTGACGCCAGGAATTTATATGCAAAAAATATTAAATTAAGCACGGGAGAAAAATTCTAACATCTATTAAAGTAAGAAGGCCGGACTTGAGTGTTTTCAACACATTGTTGTGTATATTTATTCTTAAAAAGTAAGCTAAATAATAATTTAAATAAATCTAACTAAATATTTCAATAAACGCAAATACAATTTGGTTTAGGCTTATTCTATTATTGCTGACGGACACGAAAGATTCTAATGTAAATAGAAAACGATATTACATAAATTGGACTTAAAACTGATAAAAAAATTCCCCAAAAATTTAATTAAAATTCGAACGTAAGAACTTGAATTATAATTTATCAAAGATAATAAAAATGAAAAATTTAGATTTCTTTCAAACAGCACAAGAATTGTCCTTAAAGTTAAGAGCAGCCATATTTAAATTGGCGAAGAGCACTTTACGTACATTACATGAACCATGAAGAGAATCTAATCTCTTGATTCCATTTTAATACTGATATTAGGCTTATTGGCGCATTTGGACAAATTTTATTCCTATAGCATTAGTAGTAATAAAAAAAAGGCGAGAATAAGTCTACCACGGATTTCCTCTCCAGTGTCCGGCATTAAAGCCACAGAAAAGAGCCTTTTCATCGGTTTATTTATTATTTTTTATCCTCGGCATTATTTCGCCATTTTTTATTACACATTTCTTCCTTCCAGTTCGCCTCGCCTATTTCTACTGGCAGGTGCCGTTGCCTGTTATCACAAAACCTAAGAACATAAGCCGACATCTATATCAGAGCCGAATCCGCCAAGAAAAAAAAATAATGGAACAAGAAACGAAAATAATAAAAAAAGAACACGTACACAGACGCTCCCATCCAACTTTTTCTTTCCCGCCATTTATTTATTTATTGCTTTTCCTTTGGTGGAACCTTCTTTGTTAATGTGCTCAGAGGTTAAGAAGATAATTATTGCTACATTGGCGGCCCATGATCGAATAGCTTCGAGCCAAAAAGAATAAAGTTAAAGAATGTTTAATGGTAAAATTACACCTCTTCGTTCGATCTACATCAAATTCCATCATGTTTCTTAAACATCTGGTTATCAAGTTAAGAGATCTGTATTCGATGATTTATTATTGGGCGGGGGTTTTAAAAAAGATAGTATAGACGCCTCAAGTAGTGATTAATATACAAAGAATACTTGTTAGGTCATGCGGAGTTACCTTTAGATTCTCTGCTGTTTTATTTTTATTCTATTTCGCCTCCCGCCATTTTGTTTTGGTTCTTTTTCTTTTTTTGTTCACGATTGTTGACTTTGAGCTTAATTCCATCCGCAGGGGTCACGTAAGAGCGTGTTATTACGCAGATTACGGGTGGAATTATCGAGGTGGAAGATCGTAATCTCTCTCGATTTAAAGCCGTGTTCGTTTCAGATTCGAGAGGTGTCAGGCAATATGAGGAAAACATTTTCCGAGATGATGATAATGCCGGTCGGCTGTCTTTTTTCTTTCTGTTTGGGCTTCGTAATGGAATCGGAAGAGATGTGGACGCCTTGCTGTTCCGCCATCTTTGTTGGTTGTTTTTGATGGATCGTTTCGCGTTTCGGAATTGCAAATGAAGTGATTGTTCAGCTTAATAAGTTTGAAGTAGAATTTTCTTATCTCCCGTTTAATTCTTTTCGAAGGTTTGTATTAGGCGGAAGAATAATCAGCAAGACTGCTGTTTTGATAAATGGCACGGAAGATTTTGAAAACAAACTCTGCCCAGTTTCTTTTTCTATGGTAAACAGCTCACCAAATTCAAATTACTGTCGACTCGTGTTCCAACGAAATCGCGTGAATAGTTAGGAAGCTTGAAAAAGCTATCATTTCTTGTTGAAAAAAATTGCTTTATAGGCATTAAAAAAATATTTACTTAATAGATAATGTGTTTGCTTTGGAACTGATTGTCATTAATATTAAAAATTATGTGATCGCATTTTAAAATGTATATATATATATATATATGTGTGTGTGTGTGTGTGTGTAATAATCTGACTTAATTTTACTTTAAATTCTAATATTATATATTTTAAAATCTTGGTGCTATATAAATGTATTCCAAAATCGCTTTTCTTAAACTCCAGTTTCGTTTTATTTTCCGCGCTGGAGGTACATTAAATCTCGCGTTTTGGCATATTTATTACTAAAAGAATATTCTAATTACTTCCACGCGCCTACACAAATCGCGAAATCAGCGACTTATTGCCGCCATACTTTTCCCTAAAACACTTACGTAATTTACTAAAAATAGCTATCATTCCCTTCACTTTGATCACGTGTCTATATGTTAAATCCCTACCTGAGAAAATGCAGGGATATTTTCTGTTCTCTTTTGACTTGAAACTTAAACCAAGATGTACGTACATTCCGTCACTCTCCCATAATAAAAGAAAATTAGAATATAACTCGACTTTTTACTGACTACAACCACGAAATCATTTTTATATATATAATGATTCCGTTGTTGTAGTTGTTAAGTAAGGAACAGTCCGAGCAAATAATTACTTTTCATTTATTATCAGAATATTTAAGTCACTCTTAGGAGAGTTGCGGACATACGTGCATCTTAGTTTGGGTTTACAAGCCAAAAAGAAAACAGAAAATCCCTGCCTTTTCTCAGATAAGGGATCAACATATAGACACTTGATCAAAGTGAAGGGAATATTAGCTATTTTTAGTAAATGACGTAAGTGTTTTAGGGAAAAGTATGGCGCCAAGTCGTCGCTGATTTCGCGATTTATGTGGGCGCGTGGAAGCAATTAAAATATTCTTTTAGTAATAAATATGCCAAAACGTGAGATTTAATACCTCCAGTGCGGGAAATAAAACGAAACTGGAGTTTAAAAAAAGTGATTTTGGAATAGATTCATATTGTACTAAGATTTTAAAATATATAATATTAGAATTTAAAGTAATATTAAGCGAGATTATTACATATATATTTCAATCCTTCAGTATTATTACAGTGACCATGCACTCCAGATTAATCAAGATAGTCTCGGTTACGTCTCTTCATCCCCGAGTCTCGAAATTGTATTAAATTTACAGGAATGCGTCTGCTTTGTTATGAGTCAGTACGTAGTTCTATGTAGAAAAATATTAATTAAATTTCATATATATCCTTTAAAGAAATCTATAAGTGTGGATGAATCAGTGTGAAGAAACAATATTAAAAAGTAAAATCAAAATATATTTAGGTTTTTCTATCTCTGCCTGTATTTTTTCAAGTTTCAGTGATTGTAACTATTTAATTGTTTTGTTTTTTTAAATATTACTTACTGATTTTTTAGATGGTGTCGAATTCCCCTCCCTCAGCTAGTTCTCAGATTGAAGTTCGGAGAACCTGCTCGCTTTACTATTTCTAACATTTGAAATGCATTAAAACATATTTCTTACCTCTGAACAAAAAAGAAATGCCGCTGTATTACTTTTGTCGAAAGGTCGATTTATTGCTTTGCGAAAGTTATGTTATAGATCCATTTATTTATGTCTTCAAGAATTTATTCAAAAATGCTCAATTTACTGGAAGTTAAGCAGAATAATAATAATAACAACATTTTAACACAATTTATAACATTGATTTTCACTTAGAAACTAGCTGATAACCTGGCGTTGTTGGGGAGCTAAATATTTTTATATATGCCCACAGTCTGTTTCTTTTTCTCCAAATATATAGACAATCGATGAAAGAAAATTCATCTTTAAAGTAAAACTGTTTGTCCCAACCGACTTACTTTAGCACTTTGCACAATTACAAAAAGAATAATATACATGAAGATAAATAAATAAAAATTAATAAAATAAAATTGGGGGGATAAAAGAACAAACTTCCTTTAATACAGCTCAAAAGAGGAATAAAAAAAATATCAAAAAAGAGAGAAAATGCAATAACCAATAAGCTAACTAATTCTTCATGAATAAAAAAAGAATATAATATAAAGAGAAATAAATAAAATAAACATCGAAGACAAAAAAGAGAAAAAATGCAAAATCCAATAAATTAAAACACCGGAAGTATAACTTTTCTTCGTGGATAAATAAGGAAATTCGCGAAAATAGACACAAAACGGCCGAATTTACCACTTAAAATTAAATAAATAAAAATCTAATTTTAATTTTTTAAAAAAATTATGGCTTTAGCTTCCTCTTATGCTAATCCCTCACTGTGCCAAATTTAGTTCCGGTAAGTCAAACGGTCTGGGCGTGCATAAAGAAAAAAGAAACGGACATACATACTAAAAAAATTGCTCTTTTATATATACAGATATTTTCTGTTTTTAAATAATAGAAACTGCTTTTTGGGAAATACTTTAAGGGTTCTAATAATTCCCATTGGAAATATTTCATAAACTCAAACAGGTTTCAGTAACTTATTTCACTTCTTAATATACATTTGCGCTATGATTAGTTTCTTTACGATATGACAGCCGGAAAATCATTTCCCCCTCCCCCCCACGTCATAAAAAAATTTAAGAAGATTTGAACCTCTAATCTGAAACATCGTAGCATGGTAATGTTTTTGACTTGAGATTCGACTGCCTCTGTATTATTTTTAAAAACTTACTTCCAATTATAGCAACGGTAATTTGCACACAAAAATGTATTGAATACCGTCGCATCGCTCGTGTGCATAAACGCAGCAATTAAAACAATGTAAAAGTATCGTTACAGATCTGTAAAACCGTTTATCCTGCTATGTTAGCCTTGTGGTTGGAAAGAATGTTTTACAGAGATACGTATTGGATGGAGGCCAATGACCCCTGACCTTGGCGACAAAATGAATGTAATCGAAACTATTAGAATTATCGTCCTATCTCTCTTAGGATCATAGATATAGAGAATGTACTAGATGATTCGATGTGACGTCACATTCTGTCGGAAAAGGTGTAAAAACCCGAAGGTGCTGAGATGAATGAACGTGTTTGACTGCCTTTGAACGTCTTGAATCTCTTTGGATTTTTGACCGCAGTGCGAGCTGGTAAACCGATAGACGCCGGGTGTAATGAAAGTGATGTTACTGTTGTTATTAGTGATTGATATAATTTAAAACATGATTGTATCAAGTATAATTTCAATTCTATTGTGTTCTGCATATATGAACACTAATTTTAAAAAGAGTGAATATTTAAAGTTTTATTTTAAAATTATGGTTTCTGCCTGTTTGTGCTGCTAATTTGTACAAGTGCTGTTTCTATCTGTGCTTCGTGGTTTCTGGAATATTCCTGAATAATGCTTGTCAGATTGCCTTAAACGTACACTCATCTGACGATTTTCATAACAGGGTCATTCCCACGAAAAGGTGCTTTTTGCAGTCCCGAGGTGATAAGTATTATAAAGTGTAACAAATTTCAAAATTTTTTTATTCATATGTATACTTAAGTTTAAAAAAAAACTATTAAATACGTTTCTACTAAAATAGTTTTACTATTTAACCCTTATTTTTCAATGAATATAAGAAAAAAGTCCCCTCCGTGGACTTATAGCTTCAATAATGTATAACTAACATTTTAATAGTTAATTTATTTGTAAAAAAAATGGGAACCTCAAAAAATAAGAAGCCAAAGCAGTCAGTTGCTCAAGTCCAGAGGAGAAGAGAGTTGGGAAAAAAAAATCAGTATGAGACGTACTAGATTGTTTATTAATAAATAAATATCTGGTATTTCTTAATGAAGTATATAAATGACTACTTTTGTGCAAAATGTTGACTTTGATTTATTTGAAATTGTCTGCAAATTTTATTTAACTAATGCGCAGTCAGTGCCATTATTTAAAAAATGCTATTTATTTTAAAATGTAGGGTTTTTTGCTCTGGTTTTTAATAGCTAATTTTACTGCTTAATTATACGAAATAAATCTATACCAACTCTACCCAATAATGAGTCAATTTTGCTTTCGTTTGAAGTATAAAATTTTCGTTGACTATCATGTCTCTTCCATGGACTGGTATAAAATTTTAAAAATAAAAAAACTAGTGAAAATAAAATAGAAAACTTGACCACTAATATAATGGTTTTTATATTAAGCTTAAATGGAAATATCCATGCAATTTTTAAGATTTTTTACATACTTTTGTAAAATAAGTTTTTTTTTAGATATTTATACCTTTTTCATGAGAATGACCCAACAGTATTTTTATAAAATATACTTCGAAATATTATTTTAAATTTTATTAAAATTGGAGAAAATAGTTGCACGGAAATAAAAATAACATCACTGAAAAGCTAATTTATTGAATTGTAAAGTGAGTAAAAATGATTCTGCTCTGAAGTGAAGTTATTGAGAAAAAGTTAAAAAATCAGTTAATTTTTATTTAAAACTCTAATTAAAATTTTTAAAAATCCTTTCTTTTTGAGCATCTACAGCCCAAGAAGTAACTACATGACAATTTGGTAGCTCTAGGTCTAACGGTTTGCTCTGTAGAACGTTTAGACCGATTTTTGCATTGTGCATGTCGCAATTTACAAATAGCAAAATTACAAGACAGTGCATATACAGATAGTATGCCAAACAATACACACATTACATTATTATTATGCACATCATTATGTTAGTAACTGAAAGAACTCAACTGACAATATATAACTGAATTTCTTTTATGAAGAAACTGAATATTTCACGACTTGTGATTTTTTTTATTTCGAGATTATTTTTATTATTGATTTTAAATTTTTAAATTAACAATTTTTTTCCCATCATCCATGAAAAATAATTATATATTCTTTGTTCTAACTTTCTGCATGCCATCTAATATCTGAATTTACGTCGTCTTATGACGTTATATCTTTTTTCAATTTCAAGATACGCACTGGATTCCAAAATTAAATCGGCGAGGTGCACTTGATGCGTATCAGTATGTATATACTTCGGAGTAACAAAACAAATTAAATTGAGTAATAATCATAAAAGCATCAGATTTGAGAAATTATTTGACACAATACATATTCATTCATTACTTTTACTTGAACATTTAAAATTATATAAAAATTGAGACATTTTAAATTAAATAAAATGTCCCACTGCATTGTTTACATGATTAATCTTACAACCCTTATCTCCTTCATCTTTTCAACTTAGTTGCGCTTTTTAATACTACATTACTTTCAAAAAAAGGAAAAAAAAATAATGCAGAACTCTTTTTTTTTCACCCCCCTCATGCTCTTGGCATTTCATTCTAGTGAAAGTGAATCGTTTGACACTAGAAGACTTTCTTGTCCTCTTCTTTATAAATAAATTATCTACTTCCTCTTCTAAGATTAAAAAAAAAAAGGAAAGAAACTGAAAAGAAAAAAAATCATCCTCTGCCTGTAAAACTGTTTGTCTTCTCTTGCTGTTGTCAAAAGAATATTTTGTGAGAGGAGGGGGGGATATTTGTTTTTTTCACACCCATAACATTACCTCAACATTCACCCCTACACCCCCTGCCTCTTATGCTGTCCTCTTTGTTGTTACCCTATATTATACTCCCCCCTCCCCCCCCCTCTTTTTTTCGTTGAAGCAGGCGTGCAGAAAAAAGTGAATGCAAACAACCAGAAGAAAAAAACATTTCTTATGAATATGGCAACTTTTTTTCATTTTTACCTTCTTTTTTCTTTTTCTTTTTTTCCATACATATTCTCTGCTGCTTTAGCATGAAAAGATAAATCTTTCTCTTTTGTATGTATATACGCATCTTTTGAATATAAAAACTGCAATTTCTTTTCGTGTTACAGTATTCTCCACGCACTGTTTTTTTATGTTAGGAAAAATCTGCTTTTGGTATTTTGATATTAACAATGACAAACCAAGATTTTTTTAAAATATTTATTTGAAGATGTTTTTCATGTTTTTTTTTTTTTTATTGCACATTTTTTAATATTGTTTTTTTTCTTTGTTTGCTTTTAACCGTTTTCTACGATGTGTGAAATTTCTGTCATGTGATGGCAACAAATTTCCATGAGCATGCACTTTTTTGCATATACATATCTGATTTTAGTCCATGACAGATTTTTTTTCTTTTTAAAAAAAATCACAGTGGATTTTTCTTTATTTTTGTAATTTAAAGCAGTTTTGAAAGAACCAAATCGAGTTAACTTTAGATCTGCATGGTTTTTTCTTTCCTGATGAATGAAATCTCCTCTTCAGAAATGTTATTTTCCTTTTTTGGTCTCCAAAGACAAGAGAGACTCGATATTTATAAAAATGAAATCGGTTTTTGGTTTTTTTTATATTCATATTATTTTATTATTTATTTGTTTTCTTTGATAATTCGAACTATGATTTTTCTGTGTGTGAGAGGTTGTACTGGTAGTCTAAATTATTGAATTCGTTATATAACTCGCCAGTTCTATAATTTCCGCTTTATCTTCATTAAATGATGCTAATATTAAAGCTTTGTTGAATAATAATGGTGGAAATGCTATTCTGATAACTAATTTCAGTAGCCATTTTAGAATCGAATTTAGACTGAATGCGAAATCAATGAATAATGTGTTCTGTAACTCATACTGTCAGTTATTTATTTTTTCGGATTTAATTCAAATGCATACTCGATTATTTTTGTGAAAACAGAGTCCATATACTTCTGAGTTTTTCAAAAACGAATGCCTCAGTGAATAAAATATTTCGAATAGGTTTATATTTGATTTCTCAATGCACTTAATACGCATTTTTTGTTTGTAGCGAGAAAATGCTAAAAATAAGTTTCTGAAATTAAATCCCAGAAAAAAAGTTAAAGGATATTGCAGTAAATGTGTGTTTAAGAACTAAGATAATCATTAAAATTATTGTAAGAGAAAATAATGTGCATTTCTCTATCAAAGCCAACTTGATTAAAAGTTTCATTCTGAAATTTACTTATTATTATTCCTAACGATATTTAACTAGAAATTACTTTTTAAAAAAAGCAATTTCTAGTTAAGAAAAATAAAAGTTTCTTTTTCTTAACTAGAAATTAAAAAAAGTTTCTTTAAAGTTATCATAACTTTTTTCCTTTATGTTATACTTCAAGATTTGTGCCCGTTTAAGACGGACTTTTAGCTAGCCAACCATATCTCGGAACAGATTCACTCATGAAAGATGTAATAAAAATCACATGCACGTTGGCACATTTTAGCAATAACATCCGTCCGATACTTTCAAGATCCCATAATTTTGTAAAAAGATCTATATTCATAACGTTTCCCAATATTCAGAGAAAACAAAGCTTACAGAAAATAAACAAACAAAAAATGCACTCAAATAAAAACTAATTACGAAAACTGAATTAAAAACAATTAATTAAAAACTTTAAACACTCAAATCAAAACTAATTACGAAAAATGGATTAAAAGCGTTTAGTAAAAAACTTTAAAAGTTGTTTACCAATACTGAAATCAAAACTAATCACTAAAAAAGAACTAATTACGAAAACTGGATTTTAAAAAATTATTAAAAAACCTTAAAAATTGTTTACCAACACTCAAATCTAAATTAAACACTAAAAAAAGAACTAATTACGAAAACTGGATTAAAACATAAAATAAAAAAGAAAGCTAACTGCTAAACTCGGCTGAAAAAACTCTGTCAAATAGCAATAACTTCAGTTGGATAATTTGAAGATCCATAGCAAAAAGATTCAGTTTACCAGCACTCAGAGGAAAAAAATACACAAAATAAACAAACAAAAATGCTGAAAGATTATATTAGGAAAATAAATTAATTCTGGTATAACTCCTATTTGATTTTTCCGCCTCAATGAATCAACATAAAATAAAAAAATAGAAATTAAACTGCTGAAACTAGCTTTAAAAAAACCCTGCCATAACTCCTACAGAATCCAAACAGCTATGCTAATTTAACAGTGTAACATTTAACAGTGTATGCTAATTTGTAGACAGAGTGTTTGCGTCTGGCACGTAGACACGCCCGCATTCCTGAGCGTTAACGATTTCGCTGGACTTTTCTATAAGATATTTGTGAAAAATATACGATCTCCACGCAGGGACAAGTGCACACACGCATTGTTAGAAAGAACAGCGCCACCATGTGGCGTGAATTGTAACGAGTTTGTCTAGGCTGAGAAAGGAAAATCTCTGTAACTAAAACTTTATTAACGATCAACTTCTAATCTACATGTTTACCTCTATTATGTGTAATGTGAATGTCTATTTTTTTTTCATTTCAAAAGAGTGAGAGTTCGTTCATTTTAAAATATTTATCTTTACAAAATTATAACTTCGGAGGTATGGACGAGTTTTCTGGTTTGTTTACTTACATTAAAAACCTTGGCTTTATCTGCTTGTATGTTCGATTTCCGCTCTGAAGATTCCAGTGACTTAGCATTACATCGGAATTACGTAGTACAGGCACTTAAATGTAAACAAACAAAGCAGAAAACTCGTTCATTGAATTTCTCACAATAAACTTTTCCATAATAGCTAATGTGCAGTTTTATCTACAGAACGCCGCCCCATGCCTGATGAGTTTTTTCTACATAGCTCTCTGTTATTAAGTCTTACGATTCTCTTTTCCTATTAAGGTTCTTAATTCTTCCCCTTATCGACAAACATTTAATATTTTACGTTTTGACTTGAGCAGCGTTTAATATCTGCGCAATCTTATTTGTTCTGAAGTTTTTTTTTCTTCTGAATCATGGAAATAGCGAATGATTGGATTAAAATAGTCTTTGTGATTTCTTAGAAATAAATTAAGTCTTAATATTTTTTTAAAAAAATTGCTATATGCAACTGTATATCTCAACACCAATACTGATTTTTAATATAAAAATGTTCCGTTAAGATAACAATACCAAAAAGAAAAATTCTCGAAGAAATTATTCAAATAAAAGGAAAATAATTGTTCCCAGATCGAAAAATATGTGCTTTCTAATCAAAACTATCATCTTTCATGGTAGTGTTTGTCCCACTTAAGCTATGCTTGCTTCACAACTGTACCGTGTAATTTAACACAAATTGTCCATAATGGTTTTAACAAGCATAGAATAAATAAAGCTATTTTCTCTCGCAGCAGAGAATGCGCAATTTTCAACATACGTCCCACTCGCTGTAAAAAAGAACCATACTTTATTTTTAAACTGCTACCGCAGAACAGGAAGTTTACTATTCATAAACACAGTCAGACGATTATCGTGGATCGTGAGCTGAGAAGTCTCAGAACAAAAATGCGGCAAATTATTACTTTCGACTGTCAAAAAAGGCGTTGAAAAATCTGACCTATAATTTGCGTGGAAGGTTCAGCACGTGATGTTCAAAATAAGGAGCCTATTTAGGGTATTAGGATCTTTTATTTCGAACTTTTTTTTCTATCGCGGTTTTAGTGCTGCCATATCAGATGTCCAAATAGTGTAATTCTGTTTCAGCACGCTAAGAAAAATGAATTGAAAGTTAAAGGTCACTTATTTGTAACCACGGTCGTTGCGAGATTACATGCAAATGGTATTCATCTGCAGTTTTAAGATACCTACTTTGATGGTGAAAAATGATCTTGTAAGACCACGTTATTTCATACGGATTAAGAAAAAGATTGAGAAAAGGAATGAGAAATTATTATTCAAATTCGTGAGCATTTTTTTTAATCTTATGTATTTTTCAAAGAAGTGATTAAATATGAGTAGTATGTTTTATTGAAGTTTTTTTGTTATCGATGTAATTCTTATTTTCAAGATATATCTACCGAAATTTATAGTTATTTCTTTTAATAAATATGCAAGTGCATTGGAGGAAAAAAATTAGTTGGACTGTGGTTTTTTTCCCCCTATTTCTGAATGGAATTATTTCCAAAACATTGAGGTGGTTGCCACCACTAAAGCCGTTTTATGTTTACTGCGGTTGTGCAAATTCTGTATTTTGTGTAATAATGGCCTTGTGTATTTTTTATCTTATGACACGTAAAGTAGTTGCATTAATGTTTTATACTGCACAACGCAGATAATTTACATTAACATATTTGAAGCCATGATGTTGGGGCATTATTTTTCTTTCCTTCTTTCAAAATGCATTTTTTTTTTACAAAATATTTATGCGTACCAAAATCCTCCCCTCTTTTTTTGTCATCTGTTCTCTAAATTTTCTAAATATTCGAACATTTTTTAGCAGATTTTGGTTCGTTTTTCTTGAAAATATTTTAAATTTACGAAAAGCCTTTTTTCAAAGACGCGCTGTTTATGAATTTAATTTCATAAAAATAAAAAAAAATTAAATAGTGCAGTTTTATATTCATCTTTGTTATCGTATTCCCCCTTGTTTTTACCTCAAATTGAATCATTTATAATGAATGAATAATTGAATAATTTTTTAATAATTTTGATAAACCAAAAAATGAATTTTTTTTCATTTTTTTTCAAACATTAGATTTTTTAAAAACGAAAGTCAGTTCTTGGTGTATTAAAGAATGATTTGTACATCTCCAAAAACAATAAATTAAATTAAATGTTACCGAAAGTATATTTATTTGGTATCAGGGTTGCCATATTGACCTTTTTTTTCAAAGGACATGTCCTTAGAAATGAACATTTCATATCAAGCTATCTATTAAAATGGTCCTCACGCATTGGTCTTGATTGCCAGAGTATCTCTAGGGTGAGTTATGTTTGCATATTATTTTCAAAAATTAAACAGCAATGAAAACTAAGAGAACAGCATTTTTTGACATTTTTGAAAGATTATAGCTCGAAGCTATTTTTCATGAATTTGGAATCTACCACATTTTATATCAATCAATTTTTTTACTCATAGTCATTTATTATGAGCACAAAATTACAGTTTATATTTTATAAGCAAATTCAAAAAATAATGTAACATGTAAACTATTTTTAATATATGGGCTGAGATACTATACTATTTAATTTAGCACTGAAGAGAAATGAATTCCATTGTAATGCATTTTATACAGAAGTTATAAATGTTATTTTACATATCATTTTCTGTATTAATGTAGTTGGTGAGAGTCGTTTTCATGAAATAAGCCCTTATCAAATGATAATTTAACGGAAATTAAGTGCTTTTTTTCAATAAATCAACATTTCACCTATTTTGGCCTTATTTTAAAGTAAATTTGGCCTTATTCTTCCGTACTGATCTGGCAACCCTGTGTGATATTATACATGAAACGCTTGTTAAATATGGACATTAATTATTCATAAAACTTCTGAAGAAATCGTGTTTCGCTTTGAGCACTGAAATGCTTACAGTCGCTTTTCGTTACTGTAGACTTAACAACTTAAAAACATTTGGTAAATGTTACTTAGATTTCCTCTTTTCAACATTTTGATAGATTTATGAATAAATAAATTTCAACGAACCTCCGAACAACATCGAGGATTTCAAAATTCTGATAACATTTTCATCAAATGTAAAAAAAGAAATTCATTGAATCATCAGATTTAATTCTGATGATATTTTTGTTGCCTTTTCACCAACTAAGTAATGAGCTAAATTGTGTTCCAAAATACTGCTCCAATTTGACTTTGTCTTTTCTTTAAAAATAAATTTGAGTCTTCCATGTCCAAAAATATTAACCATTTCTAAGACCGAGTTTTTCTGTAAAAATATACAAGTTAAAATATAGATTTCTTCTAATACCGTTAGCAATAATGATAAATAATCCAAAACTCTATCAGCATTTCTTTGCTTCTTAAAGACCTAAATATTGTTTGCAAATATGTTCGAAAATATAATCTACTTTCTTTTTCCTCAAAAATAAATAAATAAATAAAAGCGAATTTACATTTCTTTTCTTGGATTCTTCAAAGAAAAAGAATTATAATTTTTTACGATGATTTAGAAAGAACATATACGTTAAAACTAGGTTTTATTCAAACATTATTTCGCTACTTTACATTCAGTTTCTTATCTGCGCTATCGCCATTTTATAACGCAATATTCAACTTTAATGAGCAGTAATTGCGAATACTTTCCGCTTGAAATGAATATCATTCTACCTAAAAATTCTTATTATTGAGACACCAACCTTTTTTTTCAAGTTCATAGCAATTACGTTTCCCAGCAAAAACTAAAAAGGAATGTAAAAGAATTATTATTCTTTATTTCCCTTATCGCGCGTTATTCCGGATTCTAAGAAACGTATTCTTGTTGCCAAAAAAAGAAAAGAAAAAAAGGCTGATGAACCATAACTAGGTATGATGGGAACTAACGTCTCTAAATTAGACATTAAAGAACAAGCGGCACAAAGAAGGAAGTGAAAAAAATATAGCAAACAACTTCCAGCAGAGAAACGAAATTCATTATTTCTTAACATCAGGTTCCATAGAAACCAGTTGTTACAGATAATAAAAAACAAGCAGCGGAAAAAATAAATAGGGAACTCTGGGAGATAATCTGGGAGAAAAAAAACGGCCATTAGCGTTACTTCAGCAAGAGCTAGTATTGCGTGAAACAATTCTAACAGACATTAAGCGGAGCTCCTGTTTCTCCCAAAAGACGTTTCAGTTATCTGTTTCCGAGTTCTCTTTGTTGCAGACGATTTTTTATTAGATTTTTTCCCGCCCAATATTATCTGCTTTAGAATCTTTTCTCTAACATCTTAGCGATTAGTTCCTCAACTTAATCTGTTGCTTTTGTAATCGGATTTGGTATTAAATTACTACACGGTTATTTATTTTTTTTATTTTTAGATTTCTTGTCTGTCTTTTTTTTTCAGACTACTATTTATTTCATTTTCACTGTCAATTTTTTGTAGGGGGAAATGGAACACCTGCACGCGTTCCACTGTTTCTTTATCGTTTGACTCTTTGTGCCTGGCGTGCCACCAGTATATAAATAACAGTTAAATGTTTTCAGTCACGGTTGCGAAATGGAGAGACATAAAAATGGAGTTAAAGGTTATGGAGATGAAATTACGTGACAGGTGGTTTTCTCATAAAAGCAGGGATTATAAAATCATTATCTTGGATTTTATTGAACCACTAATTATTCGCATATGCATGGAATTATTTCAGGGAGGGGTAGCACTTCCTGCCTTGAGAAAGAATAAAAGACAAATATAATTTCGTCTGACATTGAGAGAAGTGAAAGTTTGCTAGTTTTGTAATGGGTCATTTTCATTCCATTTACACTTCTGAAATTTCAGATAACTTCTGAAATTCCGTATGATGCAGTCAACTACGCTCACACCTCAATGTACACACAGTGACGTAGCATGGTCTGGTGGCACCCGGTGCGGAGTTTAAGCTTGTCGCCCTCATGTTCACCAAAATATAAAATGAAATTTATTGAGAAAGCATTTTTTTTCGATTGGCTAAGTAAAGAGAGCATAAAGTTAATTATTTTGTAAACAATTTTTTATGAATAAAAAAAAGAAAATGCTTTTTATTAATAAGCCAGTTTAATGCACAATGTAAGAAATATTTTTTTCATAGTGATCGTACATAGTGCATAACTTTATTATTACTTACCTTTGTACACGCGGCTCCACACGCGTTTATCTATTCTATGCATACATATGAAAGAAAAACGCATATGCTTTTATATCGTATAGTTTTCGAGTTTTACCTCTTTTAGTACCCTCAATCCTAACTAATAATACATAATTAATTACTACTTTAAAGGTTTAGAATAAACGACATTTTTTATCTCACTGTTTGAAGCACATATGTAAAGATTGTTTGGAGTTTTCATTCCAGAACATGCCATGGGAGAAACAAACATGATAATTGCAGATTTATTTGGCATCGTACACTCATCCCAAATGATAAGTTTGCAATTTGTTGGACAATAGCCTTATCAGACCTTTGGCTTGCATTGCATACAATAGAATTCTCAGTGTGAGTAAAACCAGAGATAACTGTAACGGAGAATGTTCTATGCGGTAAAAATCCAAAAGTCTGATAGTTATTCTTGATGGAGAAAGGGCAAGAGCTAGATGGCATTTAGATTGGATTTCAGCAAAGATCAAATTAATTTTTAAAAAATCTTGTTTCAGTTCCACATGAGACTTCAAGTATGAGAGGTTCACA
This sequence comes from Araneus ventricosus, assembly GCA_013235015.1. Classification (NCBI taxonomy): domain Eukaryota; kingdom Metazoa; phylum Arthropoda; class Arachnida; order Araneae; family Araneidae; genus Araneus; species Araneus ventricosus. The sequence goes on along the minus strand of BGPR01009874.1, from coordinate 3,505 downwards.
GTACTTTTCAGTAATCAAATTCCCCATTACTTCATTTGGTGTTGGCTGATCTTTTGTTAGTCAAGGTTTATTTGTTCGCACAATATCTTGTGAAATATTCAAATCGTAGCTTGTTATATACTACAAATATCTGTTCAAAGCATCATCTGTTGACTTGTAGGCATGGGTAATAGACGTTATAACAACGTTTTCCCATTAATTAATAAGCATCTTGATATCAACTGCTACTGAAAACCAACAATTACAAAATTCAGCAACACTCAAACATGGTGTTTATATATTTTTGAAAATACATAAAACGTCTGGTTGGTTCAAATTTTGAGATCCGCATTCACACCTTACTATATTAAAAGCTTTGATATCCAAATGATATGACAGTAGTGGGTAAAAGAGGAAAATATTCCTGAATTCTATATACTAAGAAGGTCAAAATAAACCAAAAATTTGTAATTAGAAAATGTAAAGCTAAAAGAAACTGAAAGCGGAATCGTTCAAAGAAAGCAAATTAATTTTAACATTACCAAAACACGCGAAAGGTTAAAAATGAAATAAGTTTAAAATGACAACAAACAAAAACGTATAAATGGTTATTAAAATAATTTTGAAAAATGATTAAAAGTCAAAGGGATGGTGGTACGAAAGTGAAACAGGTGTCGCTGAGAAGCTATCTTTTTTACTTTTAAGATGGTTCAAAAATAAGTTTTGTGTGATGATATGTTTTGAAGTTACTACGGAAAAACGTTAAAAATTACCCTTTTTACTCCCGCTAGCAGCTTTTTATAGTTAATCCTTCCAGCTGCGAAGAAACATGTGTGCCGTATTTCTTTCTAAACAGACATTGCATGTTTTAGCTATAGATTCACAACATAACATTTGGATTTTGAGAACTAATGATATGGCAGTAATTGTTAAGAGGGAAAAATAATGCCTAAAATATAAATATTAAAAAGGTACAGAAAAAGAAGCCACAAACCTGTAGTTAAAAAAATTGTTGTTTTAAAAAATCTGATTTTGAAGGTTGTGCGAGAAAATAGACAATGCAATAAAAACAGAAAAACTTATAAATGAACTATAATTTTATTTAATGAGATAAAGCAATAAAACCCAGTCAATGAAAAGACAGGTAAGTATTAAAAATTTAAAAGTGCTAAAATCTGAGACAAAATTAAAGCAAACTATTGAAGAAGTTTGAACGATTTTAAAAGGAGGTGTTAAAATGTAATTTACCGCACGCTCATATTAAAAGCTGCGAAATTTTGCTTGTGAAAGTGAAAATGTCTAAAGAAAGCATTGGCAAAAGCACGCGAGTGGTAGATGTGATTAGGTTTAAGATTGCAATAAACGAAAGAATTCTTACAAATCGTGTTTAAATTAATTTTTAAAATTGATTATAAATGAGAAAAAAGGTCATACAGTAATGGAACGTGTGTCACTGAAAAGCTAATTTTTTAAATTTTAAGAAGGTGTAAAAATAGTTTCTGTGCGATGATATGTCCCAGAGTTATGACAGAAAAATGGTAAACCTTTTATTCCCCCTTTCATTCCCTTTAGGTGGAGTTAGAAACTTTTTAATTGCGTAGTTAATCCTTCTAGGTGCTAAGGAACATGTGTGCCGAATTTCGTTGTGATTCGTCAAGAGATGTGGAATTGTATAAGGTTCAGACAAACAAACAGACATTGAATTATATACAGTAGTCTCCCTACAACGAAGTCTCCCTACAGCGAATTTCTTCCTATAACGAATTTTTTAATCGGAATGTTAAATAGCATTCAAAATATTCTCCATATAACGAAGGGGTTGTCTCCCTATAACGAATTTTTTCAGACCTTTATCTTTTCGATTTTTGTCATTTTTGAAGAAAGTTGCTAATTTCTGTGCACACAAATCGCTCACACGTGCCTTTTTCTGGAACCACTCGCATTGTTCATTCCAGCAATAACACATAACAATAGAATGCTATGTGAAGGGTAATGCGGTTGTGGGGACCTGGGTTTCTACAGAGGGAGCAACATTTCTACGGTTCAAGATTCCAAGAATCGGGGTGGAGTGGGGGTGGAAACAGCAAATGGATGTGACAATACGCATTTTATATACTAGTACATATTATTCCATACTAGTACAGATTATTCTCTAAATTGGTGAATTGTCTTCACTTTTGACCATTTTATTTATACAATAAAAATTAATATAATTTTAACAAATTTATAATAAATATTACTTCATTTTTAATTGAAAGTCATAATTAAATATTTTTGAACTTATCGCACATACTAAAAGGTTTGTGACATTTACTTAAATAACTGCAAAAATCTCTAATCTCCGTATAACGAAATTTTCTTTATAGCGAATTTTTCAACTGGGACCAAGCGATTTCGTTATAGTGAGATTCCACTGTATATAGATAGATAATTCAATTGTTTACAAGTTTCATTCTCTAGGCTCCAATTCAACAAACTGTACTTTAAGATGATACTTAGAATCTCTTCTTTGTAACTGTCAAAGCAGAAAGCAATGCCATCACGTTTTTATTAGTTTTTTAAAGGGAAATTAAAAACAAACAGTTGTAGTGATTTTGAATGAAATCAAGAATTCTGTTTTAGCTCTGGGTTGCTGCAGCCCGATAGCCCCCCTCCCGGATTCGCTACTGCCTGCAAGTGAGACACAAAGCTGGGGCAGTTTTCCCTGAAAGTCCTCCAGGAAAGCAACATACCCCTATATATTGGAGTAAAGTCAGACCTACCTCGTCTGCTATCTGGACGCTCCAAGGTTGCGTTGACCAACAGGAGATGCCACACTTCCCCTTTATCACGTGTTCTTGATCATGAACCTGGCTTGATATGCTCAACAAAGTGGGATTAGAGTTAACACAACTGAAGCAGCTGCACTTCTTCATACCGCTAGTCATGTCAAATTCTTTTTCACCATTATTTCATCATATCGTTATAAAGATGCCCCGGTTTGCCCACCAGACAGAACTAATCCCCGAGATTTGTCTTTCACAACTTACCAAATGCCCAACTTCCTTCAAGAAAATACGAACAAAAGAAAGCAGATTTCCTGGACGAGTTTTTGCCCATAAAATCCTGGAAGGCCTATTGATATAATCGAAATTTATTCTTACTTTTCTTTATTTTGTTCTTCTCGGGGAAAAAGAAAATCTCCACTTTTTTTCCTTGTCTTTCTACGGTACATTTGATGCGAATCCGATTTGTACGATTACTCTGTTGCCCTTCTGTTGTTATTTCTTTCATTTTCTCTGGTGAAACGTATTGATTTGTGTGTGTATGTGTATGCAATAAAATAAGGCTTCTGCTCGGCTCGTGTTCTACAGATACAAGTCTAAATCGTCTGCAGAAAAAAAACCCAAACGAAAAATAAAAATGAAAAAAAAAAATCTAATGCGTAGTTGCAGTTGAAGTATTTTCCAACTTCAACAATTTCTTGAAAACCTCATTCGCCGTGGTCAGCGGACCATACTGTTATAAGCAGAAGGGAAAAAAAGTC
>BGPR01009873.1:0-55367 GCA_013235015.1 Araneus ventricosus | reverse complement strand
AGATTTTTGCCACTCCTAAGGATCAAAATTCACACACTGAGCAGCTCGCAGTCGTGAGAAAAAGCTTGATAATAAAGAAAACTTTAAAGTGCATTAATGCAATGTAATAGGGTGGAATGTTAGTAAACATTAAAATTAATAATATATTTTTAGGTTCTGACTTTAACAACGTACATTTTTTAAAAATAAATAACGTTCACTTTTTACCAGGTAAAAGTCACTAAATCCAAAAAAACCCTTAGCATATATAAATATATTATTAATTATGATTTATCATTGTGAATCTTGTGATTTTGAATTATACTTTACTTAAACTCTACAAGAAATTATATTTGTCGGTTTAGTTAATATTATACTATCTCTTTCAGAATATTTTAAAACAGTTTTTAATAAACACACATCAATTCCTTTTCAAGATAAGAGTGTTGACAATATACAAATAATGGTAGAATGTAATTTCCATAGAGAAAATTCATTTGTGAAATTAATTTTTCAGAATTTTTCCAACCAACTCCAACACAAAATTAAATACCTTTATATGGTTATGAAACAAGATGCTATATTATATACACAATACTTACAAGAATGTCACATTTTATTGAACAAAAATATTAAGTTACGAAACATAGCATTTATAGCAAATACTGCCTAGAAATCAGAGTTAATTCTTATATACAGTATAATCATATTCGATGTAAGAAAGTGTTATAATAAACAATAGCCGGACATTAATTGAATGAACTTAGCGCCTAGGATGGCCCTATCAGGAGTTAAAACTCCCGATGCACCTCATCATTCTACCTAGCATTGGTAGGTGTTCTATTATGGAATTATTATTTTTGATTAAACAACATACAATTTTTTTTCAAAAGCATTTACAAGCTGAAATATACTAAAATCATCAAAAAAATAAAAATGGGGAACATATTTTAACTTATTTTTAGAACTTGTGTTGGATTTGAAATCATGGTTCATAATTCGAACAAATGAGGAAATAGAAAAAACATTGTGTGTCCTCTTTGTGTCCCAGGTGATCATTAAAAAACCTCTACATTTACTTTGCTTAAGACAACGTTGAATTTTTGGTGATACTAATCCTTTGGGAACATAAATTAAAATTAGACAAAAAAACATTCATGTTAATTGACAAAATATTGAAACAAATTATTTTTTGGCTAGTTTTTGCCAGATTATTTACTAATATCATATTCTTAAAATCCTCAAAAACTGTATTATTTTCTGAAATTTTAGCCTCATCCACATTTAAATTTTGACATTCAATACATTCATAAAGCGACAAATATTTTTTAGCAAAATGTCCTGAAATATAAGATATCACATTTTCTTCAACACAATCTAAGAAATTTAAATGTAAGCTGTCCACATCATGTTGTACACTTTCCACTGAACAGCCTTCAGAGCTTATAATGTCTAATAACGCTTTTTTATTGAAAGAATTAAAATCAATGAGGCTATATGCTTCATCCTCCTGACAATTTTTATCACTCTACTGTTTTAAAAAGTTAGTGATAATAACCTTCTAAATTGTGTGGAAAAAAATTCATATGCATCAGGATTTTCCCTAAATCCTCCCTGTTGTCTTATACATGCAAATATGTTTTCCAGGGCATCTTGACTAAAATGGAGTAAACAGGCATAATAAAATACAAAACATTGTTAATACATAACATTTCTAGCAAACACTGCCTTAAACCCAGAGTTATTTGTAGAATATAGTATAAAAAATTCAATATAAGGGCGTGTAATTTTTAAAAATGAAGAGCTGGAGGAGGCATAATAAAATGCCCCTTCATGCCTAGAGTGACTCCTACCAGGAGTTAAAACTTCCGACCAACTTTTCTCATCATAGTAAAAGGCTCAATCATGATATAATAATTTCTTATTACATATTATAGGCAGTATTTTTCTTTTTTAAAAAATATTTACCAGTTTACACATAAAGAAATAATCAAAAAATATCATAAAAATAAAAAAATTACAAATGGAAACATATTTCAATTATTTTCAGAACTTATGTTGATTTCACACTGTTGCTCATAAATTTGATACTGAGCTTCATCTTTTATTGGGACAAAAAAGAATTTTTAAAACATTTCCCCTTTCTCTTTGTCATCTAGGTGATTATTGGAAAATATTTTACATTTAAATTACTATTATAACTATATTAAAATACTAACTATACAAATAGATTTTAATATAATCTGATTTACTAACACCATAATCATTTAAAAGAACCTGCATGATTATCTGATGTTTTAGAATCATTCATGATCAATGTTCTATACATTCACGAGAACAAATTTTCAAAGCAAACTAACTTGGAATAAAAAATAAAACATTTTCTTCACAGTCTCCAAAGCATATGACATAAAAAGATTTTTTATCAATGGAACTGAAGTTAGTTGAGGCGTTTTTTAAAGATAAAGGATTTTTGTATAAAATAAATGAATAAAAGGAATTTGTCAAAATATAATGGGACATCATAAAGGGTCTACTGATAACTAAACACACTCATAGTAAGAGTACACAAAGAAAACCCAAAATTTTCCTCAAGATTCAGTTGAAAATTGCTGTATTGTTCAAGTATCTACTTAAATTATGACCAACAGTATCATGCAAGGTGAATATAAAAGAATAGATGCAATATAAATGAGTTCATCTGAATATAAATGCCATTATGAACTACACTTTCAAGACAAAGTTCTATTAAATTTTCAGATCAGATAGCATCACTTTCTCTCCATCATTTTAAAAGTTAATTTCTATTCTATGAACAATATTAAACATAGATACTATTCCTCTTATATATTCCCAGTTATCCTTCAGATTCTGCAGCTGCAAAACTCTCAAAGTGCCTGAAACTACAATAAAAAATTCCACTAGAATCCATTTATATAACATAAATTCCTTTTTATTGAAAACACTACTCAATTATGATACATTATAATTATGAATAAAATATACACTTAAGAGGGTCTCTAACCAAGACTAATAATTAGAATTCTAAGTCATTAACAGTAAAATTAAGTTTCTTGAGTCAAGTTACGATAATTAAAACGGATCAAGATATTTTTGTATTCTAAATAAAATATTAGCTAATAAGCTTATCAGGGAAAAATTAATTTTATTTATACAAAAGACTATGAAAAGCTTTATTTTAATCTGGAAAATCTCTACATTATTAATAAAAATTTACAAGAAATATCTTCTTAAAATGGAATTTAAATTTGCAGAAATAAGATGATATACATATGTACTCATTTATTTATAATCTATACAAACTGCAATATAACATATATATGTAACATTGTAATATGTGCAATAATTAGTGAAACATTGACTAGACTATAGAGATTCTTAATCAGCTCTTTCATTTAATTGAGTTTCACAATAGATCATCTTTAACTTAGAGGTTTTGTATAGGATATAACTAAGATACTTAATACACATCTCAAAATTACTTTAACTTTCAGCACAAATAACAATTTTCATACTCTAAAATTCCTTATCACATAGCAACTGTAGTTATGAATGTATTATTAAAAACATAATTTATAATATACAGCGGTATTTCTATTAACATAGAATCTCAAATCTAATTTCAAATGTACTGATAAAAGAATTATAGCTCGTGACAATTATTATAACAGTTAATAATAAATATTTTGACAGTAATGGTAAAAAAAGATGTTCTTTTAAGGGTATTCTTATTCTCAGGTCATATTATTAAGCAATAAATCTATAAAAATACAGGAATATATTATTTCCTATATTTAACAGGAATAAAAATACAAACTCAGGATATATTTTTCTTATATTACCATACTGCGTCAATAGTATTATTAAATTAGAATTAACACTTTAAGTCAACGGAAATTGCTCGGAAAAAAACTAAACTTCATTATTTTATTTATAAAAGTGAAACAAAAAGTTAAAAATTTTTGATTAACATAAATCGGCTTTGATTTAAGTTAGGAAACACGTTTTAAACTTACCTGTTCTTATGAAGATCGACCTACATCGAACATAACAAATATGGCGGCAACCTTAGTGTTCCGTTTGAAACGGCGCGATTGATTTAAAGTGGCTAGTTCTCTTGGATTCCAAAGGGAACACTGAAATAAAACCCTAATTCTTATTCTCAGTGATATAAAATCATATCTACCGACAACAGTAATTTATGTTTACCGATACCAGCTCAGAAAGTATTAAACACGAACCGACTCTTTTGAAAATAAATATTTATATAGAAAATATTGGTGTTAAGATAACAGGTAATAGTTGTATAAATGCGTTTATGCACACGGAAATCTTGTTTTCATCCAAGCTATTTTCAGAAATTGATAACGTGTATGAATGATTCTAATTTTAAATCTGTTCAAACAATACTTATTAAATTATTCGGGAAGAAAATTATGAGTCTGAAGTCAGCATAATACCAGTGTTAACAATAGAATAATATCTTTCTTTTCAATTGATGAATTTCATGTATTGTAATTTCCCCCGTTTTGCAGCGTGATAATTTAATTACAGATATAGCACAAATTTCTCAAATGTTATCATGTCCACATGGAATCCTGAATGGGGAATCAGAAATTTTAAAATCTGAAATGTCTCAGCATCATTTGAAATCATATGCACATTGCATAAACTATAATTTTGCATTCAGTCACTCAAATAAAATCACGAGTTAAGAAAGGTATAATAAAATTTAAGTGTTCAATTTCAAACCATCTCACTCTTTAAGTTTTCATAACTCGGTGTAAATCTTGCTTGAATATTTGCATCTTGCTTCTGAATGATTTTTTAAAAGCATTATACGCGTAGTAGTATGTACAACAAAGTGTACCTAGAAATAGCCATTCGAAAGCATAGTTTCTTCACTTAAAGTTATCTTTCATAAATTGTCATTAAAATGTATATTTGGAGTAGCAGGTATGGTTATTCGAAAAAAGAAATTAAACACACTTCATTGTAAAATATTTGCAATGGACAATAAAATATTTTACAAGCCTTTTAAATGGCAGAAAAAGGAATGAATAGAAATAATAACTCAATAAGGAGAATTCATCACAAAACTCCTCTTCTACGAAATACATCCACAATTTGGGAAAACAAAATAAATGAAGCCGAAAAGAGGGACATTAACGGTTTTTAGGGCATTGGCTGTATTTCAATATTTGAGAAATTTCTGTTTCATTTCTTTTTGTTTCTGAGTTGAAGAGTTCTCACTGTTAAATCCAGTGAACGTTATTGAATGTATTACTTGGAAGAAAATTAGAAAGGTTTATTTTGTGTTTATAAATCAAAATATTGCTTTAAAAATTATCGCAGATGTAGGTTTCTTCAGTTACCATTAATATTTAAATGATTGCAATAAATATCAAGAAACCTGAGTGAGTATTTCAGAGAGAAGTCACACATCAAATATATAAAATAGCGTTTACAGTATAACAGTACGCGAATGCAGATATTTTATTTCTTTAAAAATGAAAACCAAATTAAAATTTCTAAAATCCAGTTTCAAATCTTTTAGAAGAAATCGTTCTAAAACTTTTTGCATATAAATTTCGTCATGTAATAATAAATAAATTAAAATAAAATGTATTTAAATGTCTTAATTATTCAGAAAATTATCAAAAGTTAATACAAAGTATTTCCATTGTAGCATTTTGAAACTGTTATAATTTCCTTAATAAAAATTTGACACAATGCTCTACCACTATTTTAATTCGATCTTTTATTATATATATTTTTTTTCACTTAGCTGACTTAATCTAATAATTTCGTCAGTTTCTTTAATTTAAAGCTTGGTCTATTATGTCCGGGCTGGTAAAGTAAAGTTAAAATTGAAGTCGTTTTATTTCAACAGAGAAGGAGAATCAGAGGTCTCACTTCCCAATTTGACCTCCGCCCCCAAACATTATCTGAGAGAACTAGCCACTTCGATTACCGTTTTTTCAAATGGAAAATTCCGAAGTCGGGGCCATGTTGTGTACCTTCCTATTCCATGATCCTCTTCATAAGAACAGGTAGGTTTAATAAGTGTTTCGGACTTTTATGAAAGACAATTTGCATGAACAAATAAATTGCAAACATTTATTTTCGCTTTAATAAATAAAGTACTGAAGTTATATTTTTTAGTGCAATCGCAGTAGACTTTTAAACTTCTCATCTTTATGGAATAATACTGAGTGTCCAAATTTTTATGGATTCATTCAATGTTGTTACAATGTTATCACTTGATATAGCAGTTATGTCACCATGAAAACCGAGATTTGTTATCACATCAATTATTTTTTTTCATATTTATGCCAATAAGTAAGATAAATATGTAAAGAAAATCAGGTCTCAAAACCCCTTTTTTAATTTCAGAAGTTATGAAGAAAAACTGAAATTCCCTATGCAATCCCAATTCAAGATTTAACATTTTTGTACCATAAGCTGAGGTTTCTAGGCCCATTAGCATCATATAATTTCTATTCTGCCTTACTTTTAATCTGAGCTGGAGCAGGATTTATGCTAACATCAGCTCCAACGTCTACAACAAAGTGCAAATTTGATCATCGGTCGCAGACGAATAAAAGAAATTTGCGACAATCCTTTACGTTTTCTGTAGCGGAGTTAATCGCTTAACTTACTGCAGATTGGAGTTTTCCTGATTATCTTGTGGTTTTTTATTCCAACTGCAACGAAGTTGAAATTTAACTAGAAAACATTTAGGACCAAATCCAAAGTGAAAGTGACGCAATTTTCCTTTGTGGTCAAAATTATTGCACCGGTTACTTCGAGATCGATTACAAAAAGAATTGTTATCCCGTATATTTGTTTTAGTCATAGTACGAACACATTATTCAGCAATTTGCTGCTGTAAATTTTTTATTTGATCTAACAATCCGTTAGAAGAATTCTGCATATTATTTCTTCTACAAATTTCAGTTTTATTCTCATATAGAATATTTTGTCAGCCATACTTGCCAAACTTTCAATATCTTCTTTATTGCGAATAAAAATATTTTTGATAGATTCAGGTAATTTTCTAAGCCATAAAGTTTTTTATCAAATTTTCAGAATCTTCTAAAGTACCTACTGATTTTAATTTTTGTAACAGTTGACTCGATTTTAAACCAACTAATTCAATTACAGTGATTAAACTTTGAATTTTTATTCTTCACTTTCGTTAAATAAATTCAAGGGTCTAGTTTTGGAATCAGCATATTTAGTTTGTCTACCTTTGCTTATGATATTCCACATATTTTCAACAAATTTGGGATCCATTTGAAAAATTAAATGGTTAAATTTCGTCGGCAGTGAAACTGTTATTTTGAATCGAACCTCTATTTAATGAAACCATATTTCCAGTTTTCCTGTCGGAAATGGAGGTATATTTGCACTCGCCTTGAACAGATCAGTTCCATTTTCGTTTCAGTCGGCTTCTTATATTTTAATTATGTACAGGAACGGGTAAACCTCTTACCTTTTCTTTTTATTATTTTAAGCAAAAAATATTTGTTAAGCATATCAAAAGAGAAATGCGATTACTCCATTTCAAACAACGTTTATTTTCTTAGCTTTGCGACCATTTATCTACACCGGAAATCATAAATTCAAAACCAAATACCATAAATCATTTACACTGTTGCCAATAAAATTACATGATGAATAAAATTAAATATAATAATAAATCAATGTTATAAAGGAGATATCTACAAAAAACTTTAAATGCTGATTTAGTCAGACACTACAAGTCTTTGATAAAAGTTTATATACACACACGAAATTTACCTGTACTTATCAAGAAGGACATTGAACAACTTACACTTCACACTAATATGGCAATAAAACATTGGGTTTTTATTCGAAAAGGCATAATTCAAAGAGACTAGTTAGTTTTGTGCACAGAGGTTAGCGGCGTTACCGTGCTTTATCGAGCTCCGATATAAAACTTCTGGAACTTCTTCTCTATGTATTCTCTCTTATAGACGAGTTATCTGTTTTCTTAACTTACATTAAAAACTTTTACTTTTTTGTATTAATTTTTGACTTCCGCTTTGAAGATTCTATTGACTTAGCATTACAACTGAAGTAGGAATGTTAATGATTTTAAAGTAAATAAACAAATTGGGAAACTCGTCAATATGATACCAATGAAGTGTTTCTCTTGCTCTACAATAATTGAAACATATATTTCTGATGAATTTTTTTCTTCCTACTTGTTTCAAAATGGAATACATTGTTAGGGTTAACAGATGGCGCTTGAACCTCAAAATCATAAGTAAATGGAACCACTTCGTTTATTTCCTATTCCTTGTGAAAGATATGACTTTAATTTTAATTTTCGTTTACCAGCTCAGACGTAAGAGACGAAGCTTTAAAATAAAGAAAAATTGAAGTTAAATTTAAAGGTCTGTTATGTAGAGTGGAAAAATTTATATATAAGAAATGACTGAATTAAAATATTGGTATAGCTCTCAAAGCCTGTTAGTTCACATCTAATGTTTATTTTTTACGTCCTTAAATGTATAAGCTATGTCTGGACAATGAAGGTGAGTGTGGATAATTCAAAAGAAATTTTTTTCAAATAATACTTACTCCATTATTTTTAAGCAAAATGTCAGTCTCGAACTGGCGTTATGTAGAGAATAATTGTCCTCTATTCAATTGATGAATGTTCTTGCCTTTTTATTTCCTTTCTTGCAAGACGCAATTTTTTAACAAAGCAGTTGACAGTTTACGAACAGAAACTTCTCGAATTTCGCAAAAATTATCATACTAATATAATATCTAAAATGGAGATATAGGAAAGCAGATTCGTTTTCCTTTATTTATACATATTTAAATCTTCATCTGAAATATTTGAATCTGAAATTTCTCAATGTTATTCGAAATCATACGCAACATGCATAAATTAAAATTCTGCATTCAGATCACTTCATTAACCCTCGCCCTCAAAATCTTACTACCGTTGTATACGGAGGTTCTGTTGACATATGGAATGGTTAAATGGACTCGTCTGCCTTTTCCCCTAACTACGGGTGGTCGAAAGCCCACTGGGGCGTGACGCTCTGGGAGAGTGTGGGGAGGCTAATTGACTGATAGTCCTGGTTGGGGAAAATAATGATATTTTTTCAATTGTTACCACTATAGTAGGGGTTTTTGATATTTTTCTTTTTATTGCAAGTTTGTTTCAATATATTCAAATAATTTATTTAATTATAAAATAATGTGGAGCACCGTTTTCATGAAATTATATTTGCCATGAATATTTATATCCCTTTTACTAGCTATTTGCTAAATTTTTGGGATTGTAATTACACCTTTCGTATCGTGCATTTATTTTAAATTCGAAACAAATACATTTTTATTATTTATAGAAAGAAAATACGTAAGCGCCTAATATATAGATATATATTCGATATTAATAAGCAAAAGATGGTCTGAGGATCGCTATTAGTATATTATAATCAGAACACTAGCATTAGGCTTCAGAAAGAGATTTTAGAACTATATTTCTTTTAATAAGACTACTAACTTTACCAAATCAGTTTCTTACCATATGTAAAGAGAAATATTTGCTAACTCACACAAATAGAATAATCCGTTATTAAAAAAATGCCATACTGATTTTTTACATATGTATGCTTATAAATGTCCATTAATATAGTCAAATTAAATCTTTATGCTTGAAACATATGGTTACAGATATAATAAAAATTACACAGAATTACATAAATTAAAGAACTTGAATGAAAAATTAGTGGAAGAATATCAAAGAATAGATTTCGTGAGAATGACAAATATCCAAATGATATTCAAAAGCGGACAGATTTTTTCTTTTATATTTTGTAATCTATGGCCAGAAACACTTCAAGAAATATAAATGAAAAGCAAAAAAATGTTTTAATATTTAAATAAAAATAAATATCTTAATTTGTAAACATTTTAAAAAGAGATGATATTAAAACAGTGAGTGAAAAAAAATTTTTAAAAATTTTATGTTTAGTAGGGTGCTCTTTTAAAAGTTAGTTTCAAAAAATATTTTGAGTGCATAACAAAAAAGGAGAGTAATATAAATTTACATATGTGTCGCTCAGAAGCCAAAGACAATAAGTCCATTTTTGTACGTCTTCTGTTTTTTTGTAAATTTTGATGTAATTAATAACATTATTATTAGTTATTAAAATATTCACTCGTTGCTTCATTAGAAGACTTTATATACTTTCACTAATCAAATTAATGAACCAAAAGTTTAAAAAATTATTGTCAATTTTTTTCTGCACTTATCCGCATTGACTTCAGAACGATTCCTATAATTATATGAAAAATAATTATAGGATATAAATATACTATGTGTAAAATATGCTTATGCGAAAATACTCACGTTAGATTCTTCCGGTTTTCACTGAACATTTAACGGCTGAAACAGATTACGCTGATTATGATAAGGCTCAAAACAATTTATGCAGAGGCACACTTTACATGCTTGACAAATCCAAGTGCTTTCTACGGCATGATTTCCAAGGGTTTTAATTTTTAGACTGCTACAGTGCCTGCACACCCTTTTCCTTCCTTGAATTTTTACACGCTCGTGTTTGTGAGAAATGATTCGAGTTGATGTGGCGATAGAAGGCCGCAAGTGTTTTATCAATGAAGCTATCAGTCCCATCTTAAAAGTATATAAATTCATTGGTCTTTTCAGATTGGGCATATTAGTTAATGTATATATAATATGGGCATTGTTTACTGCAGTATTGTTAAGAAACCGATACATATAAAACCACCACTTATAGGACTTGCGGCTACATCATAGTATTGTCTCTTCTGATCTGCAAGATCTACCCCTCCCATAAATTTGTTATATTGTCTTATAGCTTGGGGGCAAGGAATTGAAGCAACATTACCTCCAATTCTGCGTTTTGTTCACTCAATCGTATACATGTTGGCAGTGGACACTAAAGCTATCTCTTTTTTGTCTTTCCAAATGGTACAAGTCAGATTTGGAGTTTCAATGCATTGAAAACACTTGCTTTCTCCAGCAGTCTTAAGTTTGAATTCTTTTATGTTTTCAGGGAGATATTTCCTATTTAGCATAATTGTACCATTTTAATATTGTCCAGCGTTCAACAAGTCTCTCATAAGAAGAACACTGGAAAAGAATCGATCAAAAAAGATATGATGCCCAGTGCTTTTCAAACAACTGCACAAAAAATACATCATATCCTAGCCCTTTCTCACTACGGGGGACATTATGTTTCTTTCCACAATAAGGCTCGAAGTTATAAACATATCCAGGTCTGGAATCGCATAGCATCCAAACTTTAATTCCTCGTTTAGCTGGTTTCATTGGCATATACTGCACAATTCCAAGTCTTCCTTTATATTTAATAAGTGCTTCGTCAATAGACAATTCTCTGTAAGGGGAAAGGTGCTTTAAGAAATTCAACTTTAAATCTTTCATAAAGGGATCTCTAACTTTTGCATAATATTATATCCTTCATCTTGGGGATTTTTCTCTTCTTCTCTGTTTGACAAATGAAAGTATCTCAAAATCTCCATAAACCTGTCCCTAGTCATCGTTCGTTTTTTATCATGTCGTTTCCTAACATTGGGTTTTTTGCCCAGTAATCACTCATTTTTGGTAGGCGGGCTATACTCATAATTAGCATTACTGACAAAAAATTCCAGATTTCTTCAACGAATTCAACTGGCTTCCATTTTGAATGCGTGATATTTTTCTTCTCCTAAATATATATTCTGCATTTTTGTTAGTATTCACTCGTACAGTTTCGCACATACTATTCGTGAAAAATAATTTAAAATATTCCGAGGGGTCCGATCCTGTTGGTAGATTGTGTACTGGACCGCTACAAAAATTCGGCGAGTTAACTTCTTTTTTGGAGTTATCAATAGCTGTCATCCAACTAATTTTGCGATCTTTATCAGCCCCTTTTCCATCTTCTTCAATCGCTATTGATTGATGAGATTGATCGATGTCATCTGCATCTTCTTAAGTTTCAGTATCAATTTCAGCTTTGTCAGTTATTACAGAGGAATCATTTCCACTATCTAACTTTGGCCAGTCATCATCTTCGCTTGAAATTTCATCCTCGCTTGAAGTAGATCCGAAAAGAATGGCATCTATTTCAGTCTGACTCAAAATAGTTCTTTTCCCTTTACTCATGCTTAAATTTAAATTAGCTCAGAAGCAATATCAGTAAAAGAAACAACTAACTCGTATAGTAGATATGTAGTACAGAACTAGAAAGCACTATTTTCTCACTAAAATCTACAAGTGAGTAAGGAGAAAGCCCTTATATACTTTTTTCGAAGAGTTGTTACATTTCACAATTCTTTTCCACAAAAAGGGTCTGCCTTTCAGGAGTGATAAATTAAC
This sequence comes from Araneus ventricosus, assembly GCA_013235015.1. Classification (NCBI taxonomy): domain Eukaryota; kingdom Metazoa; phylum Arthropoda; class Arachnida; order Araneae; family Araneidae; genus Araneus; species Araneus ventricosus. The sequence continues at coordinate 42,952 of BGPR01009873.1, read as the reverse complement.
CTGTTGCATCCTAAACTGGTAACCTTTAGAAGTGATTGAGAATAATGGGAATATTTAGAACATCTCCTTCGGAATTCAGTTGTGTCCTGTTGAATCCACAGTGAACAAGGGAAAATAGTCTCCTTTACAATGCAAGGCTCTTATTTCCATAGAAAAATCTGTCGGACACATGTTCCATGTAATTTTACCCCTACTTACAACATAAATAGTTCTGAAATAGGCTGTAAAGGCCAGGTGTAGCGTTTTCTATTCTTGGGTATTTTTGACACTAAAATTAGTGACAATTCGGTGATTGATTTGATGGTACATTTTTGTAATGACAATGCAATAGGATAAAAGACTACTTTTAACATAGAGAGACATGTTTCTGCATGCAAGAAACATACCAAGAACATAGAAAGAACAAGACACACACACAGACACACACACGGACACACACACAGACAGACACACCGACATAATTCCAAACTTGTGTTTTTCGGACTCAGGGAGGTCTAAAACGTGGAGATCCGTCAAAATCTCGAGTTCGAATTTTTTGACGATTACAATACTTTCTCTTTGCATACTTCGTATACGAGAAAGTAAAAATCAACGATGTTTAAGCAATCTAATAAAATGAACACGTAGAATAATAAGAATGATGCAAGCTAATCCTTTTTAGCTGAGTCCTATTTTAAAGTTGATTTTACTTTCTTAATTACATCATTTTCTTCTTCCACATAATTATAAAATTGGGCGCAAATCATTTTTAAATTATAATGACAAATCAAAATTGCTTCAGTTGTCTCCGCTGACAACCAGTTTCTTTCGTTCGACCACTGATTCTCTCCACAATAGCATTGTTGGCTTGAAAGGCAAATACGTTTTCGCAGAGCTTTATAAGACATGATTTCTCATCAATATACATGATATCTGCAAAACACTTCAGCCATTTCTCTTGCATACTCAATTTCATAATTGCCTCGCACAGTTTTGGTTGGTATTATTTTTCTCTAATTAATCTCTTAGATATAGAAATTGGTTGAATAGAATCTCAGTGTTGCGAAATTCGATTTTTCTTACCTATAAATATGCAATAGTACGTTCTATATCTTTCCAGAAGAGTTTAAGGAGAAAACGGGACAAATAGCAATATGTGACTGAGTAGTGAAATACTGTGACAGTTCCGTATATACGGAACGTATGGCAATCCTAATTTTATGTATATATAAATAAAGAAATTAAAATACCTTTGCATCCCTTTATCTTTTTTCATTTTACTCCAAACAGAGCTGCTTTTCGTTTGATAATATATAAAACATTTAAAAATCAGTGATTTGTTTCGATTTTGCATCTATCTAGATGGGTTAGACATAAGTGTCCAAACATTCAAATTTTGTATTAAATAGGAACAGAACTTCAAAATTGTTTTTAATAATTATTTTTTAAATTTTCTTACGTTTAATAAAGAAAACTTATTCAGTTAAAGAGGAGAAATGAGCTCATAAATCACCAATTTATATTTGTGAACTATAATAAATTTTACCATAAACTGAGAACCATTTTATATTTCTTCTAAATTTCGAGCTCGAATGAACAGTGTCAACTCTTTCCCCTAAAGAACAGAATGGTATAATCTAATAACAATACCGGCAAAAAAAGATGGAAATAATAAAATTATCCCCACGAAATTTTTATGAAAACAACACTTGAGATGAATTAAGATAATTTTTCAAAAAAAAATGTGTTATATAGTTTAAGCTCTGCAAAGTAAATCATTAAAATCGTTTCCATCGTTCCTTTTTTCTTGTTGAAGTTATCTTGTTAAAAAATTTAAATGTGAATCGTAAAATAAAGCAATGACTTTCAAATATAATATAACTAATCAAAAGAATAGGTGGTTGACAGAACAATGTGAAAACTTTTGAATTTGCACATTTTTTCAGATATCTCCCGAAAGACTGAAAGGATTTTCCTAGAACTTCGACCATGTAAAGAAGAGGCTTCAACTCACAGCTTACAGGGAAGATTCGGTCACGATGGCATTTAGGGGACTGACCAGAAATTGATGAAGAAAATGATTTAGGACTCGCCCAGAAGCCCCATTTTTCAGAAAGCTGATAATGAGTAGCAACTTTCACCAATGGTTTCGCTTGATAAGCGAAATATTTACATGCATTTGTGTAAAAAAAGTACGAATATTCACAGGAAGCTATAAAGGATCTCTTAAAGATTCCCAAATTTTCCACAATTTTTTTGCTTATAACATACAGATTTTTCAGCCAAATTATACGAAACGTACAGAATTCATGGCAATATGTTAGCGAAATGTTGTAATAAAATTTCAAGAGAATACTTTGAATACTAGTGGAAATATGAGTAGTGGCTTAACTTTTAAAGATTGAAATGAAGAGCAGATTTTTGTGGGGGGAGGAGGGGCGAGATCTACTGTTCACAGAACTACCAGCATGCATAACAGCTTTTTAGAGGATAACAATATGTAATAATTTATATAGTATATCATGTCTATTTATTGATTTAAATTGATTATATTTATAATAAATAAAATTTACAAATATATATAGAGAAAAAGTATCATTTTTGATATGAGTGGGCCCCCATTGACTGCTGGCAACCGTTATTTTCAGACTCAGTTTGCCACTGCCTCCCCCTGTCACACCCTTGAAATGTCCGACAAAAGATACGTCGCCTCACCTGGGTGAGTGGTGGAACTGGCAGTGGCACAAACAGGTTGATCATATTGAGGCGAGTTTTTTTTAAATAAATCTGTTTAAGAGTATTTTTTGTTCATAAAGTAAATATAAGATTTATTGCAAAATATATCAAATTCCAATATACTACTGTTTACAATTGTTCTTTTATATTAATATTTTATTACTATTGTATATTAATTGGTTTTTTGTTGTAAACCTTAATCTTATTTCATACAAAATAAATACACATATAAAAATTATTATTGTTATGCTCGCAAATGTCATTAAAACACATAGTTAAAGTTTAAAAATAAAATATGAAATATTATCTATAACGTATTGCTTTGTTTCTGAACAGCAAGTTTATATTTATGTAATATGGTTTGACATGTGACAAGGGGGAGGGAGGGGGTATGGTGAAGTGTGACACTTTGTGACAAAGAGGGGGTCAAAAATATTGAAAAAGTGTGACATCATTTATGGACAGCCCCTAAGTAATATTTATTTAAATCCATGTTATATTTTAATTTCTAATTTTTCTGATTTAAATCTTAATTATAATGCAACGTTAAAAGTACGAGAGGCGCAGTTTCTCGTTGTTAAAAACATGGTATGGCTTTAACGGAAAAGTACCTAATAATTCTGTAAAATTCTAATAGTAAAATTCCGTCATGATAAATAGTTCTAAAACCTGCTTTAGAAATAAAAATGGGTAATAATCTAGGAAACTGAACATATTTTTGTCAGAGAAGGCAGTTTTTAATTTTTATTTCCGTATTTCTGAAGCGGAGTCTCGAAAAAAACTAGTCTGTCCTTCGCCATTTTATACTTCATAAAACAGTAACATAGCTGTTGAAAAAATATAGTACCTATCCTCACGTTATCTCCCGACATATTACTATTTCAAAGAATTAGCAGATAATTCCGATAAGCTATAAGAAAAATGTTCCTTCTTGCACAGAAGTCAAAAAACCCCACACAGACTCAAAATCCCTCTTCTCCCAACTGCGGGGTGACAAACACAATGGACGGTTTACAATGGACAGGCCAACCCTCCAATTACTAGTATGTATGTGGTCCTGGGGGAAAGGAAATTCCAATAGCCCGAGAATACCCGGGCTTGCTGCTAGAGTCACAGAAAAGTTTGCGAGATATCCCGTAGATTGGCGCTTGAGATGAAAAAAAGTTCGCCAGATATTTCGGGTTTCGCGCTGAGTGGGTTAAAGTATAGAAAATCATTTGTATTCGTAACAATCCATCAAAACATATTTATGCTATGGTTTTATCCTAAGAATTAATAAATACTGAATTTCATATATAAATCTTCTGAAAGCAAGTCATAAATTTGCTGTTGTCGATTTTTCATTCGTTCATGAACGAAAATATTAACTCTAGTTTATTCGAGATAGTTCGCTTCTCTTCCTCAAATATCTCATTTAATCTCTAAACACGATGTTTGCTTCATCGATATAATTTCCCGTCTCTGCAGTATATTGTCATAAAGTTGTAAAGTTTTTTAGCTGACATACTAATCTTTGCGAGAAATTTGACTGCGATTTTGGCAACTTGGCGACAAAGTTGGCGACTTCGGAAGCAAAAGCAATATTCTTGACAAATCCTGAACTAAGGACCTTTCTCTGCTGGGAACCAGTAACTTCATGAACCTTCTAGAGAATACGGCACTACCTACGTAAATACGTCACTTCCTGTTGAAAAGGAATAAGGGAAAAATCTCAAACCAAAGTAGTCAGTTGAAGTTTGATCAGCAGTGAAGCTGGTGAACTGAGAAACATTTTGAGCGGTATTTAAAAATGCCGCGACTGAGGTTTAAAGGGGATCTCTGCTGTTTATTTATACAATTGCTGTTCCGTTTTGTTGCCTGTTTTACGTTAGTGAGTTGCTGAAATTTCCGTGGAATAAAGTCATTCATTTTTTTATTATCCTGCTTCTTATTCAGCATTCACGTACACCCACAAGACAATTTTTGCTACAATATGAGTGTCCTTGGCAGTGGTGGTTCGTCCATTGGGGCTGCAGAGCTGCAGAACTCCCTGAAGTTTTTTAAACTTTTATTTAATCGCTTTCTTTTTCACTCTTAGATTTTCATTATTTACGAAAATGCGAAAAACAGTTATTAAAAAGTGAAAAGAAGACAGAAAAAGTATCAACAAGTAAGAGAGGAGAAGGGCTGAGTTGCAAAGTACTCTGCCCCTCCCAAATTCGTTCACTACGCAGAAAATCTGGAGAGAAAAGGCAACTATTTCTCCCTTTAACTTAGATGGGCTATGGGCGTCCGGTCGAGTTGTTCTAGTTAGCACGGAACCAACTGAACGAGGGAAAAGATGCTCTTTTTAATTTATTTTTCTTTCTCATCATTCCCAGACAAAGTGGCAATATCATAGGCTGTTTATGGGTTTTGATTTTTGTTTCTGTGGCGTCGACAGAAACACATCTGGTCGATTGATTATTTGCCTTTTCTTGATAGAAGGTTAGATTTCTTTTGAAGAATTTATTCATTTTTGGAAGAGTGTTATCGAGTGAAGTGGGCGAGGAGGGAAGTGTGTATGTGAAGGAAGCTCTGTTTTTTTTTTTCGTCAGCAGAATCGTCACATCAACATTCACTTAACTTTCTGTTAGTAAAACTAATAATAAATGTCATTTATGCTGGTTATTTAATTTCTTTGAAAAGCAGGACATTTCAAATCTGGTTTCGAATTAAAAAATTTCGCTTGCTCAAAGTTAAAGTTGCTTTTTAAAAATGTATTCTCTGGTTAAATATTATCTTGCAGCCCTCCTCCTCTCTGAGCTCATGTACCGCCACTGGTTCTTGGTGAACAGTAACTGGGCGCAGTTTTGCCTTTCGTATTCACTATTGATATTGCATAGAAGGGTGTGTGTACAGTAAAGTTTACAATCGAAAACTCAAACAGTTGCAATATTTTCAAAATACACCAGTTTTATGCAATAATTAATTTTGTAAAAAATTATCAAAATTTTTCTAATACTAGAATTGCGTAGTTGGTATTTGTGTAATTTTCTCTTTTTGCGTGAAGTCAATACACATTCACGAAGTACATGTCAAATCAGCAGCACCGGTGGGGAAAAGATGATACTTCACTAGCACAATGATAAATTAATTAGTAGATGACAGGCACAGCTATACTTAAAGTATTAATAAGACGTCTCAAGTATAAATTTCATACACACTTCTCATTTTTACGTGCAGATTCGAATCTCCAAATGAATTTTAATTCATAAATTTACTCTCTAAAATCTTTAGAGTTATAATATTACGCAATTCTTATATTGTATAAAAAATTCAACAAAATATATAGACGATATTTTGATTGATTGGACAACGATGAGTGAAATACGTGAAAATAAATAAAAAATTTAATAAAACTTTTTGTAGTGTTCAAAAAAGTAGAATTAATTTTTTAATATTTTTTATATTTAGTCCTTTATTTTGGATTCATTATTATAAACATTATGGAAGCTTGAAATCAATTTTGTCACAAATTCACTTCCATGCGTTGCCAGGATATGGAATAAAAATTCAATTAAAGAATCAGTGAACTTAAGATTACGTTCTTAGTATATTAAAATAGCGTGTTGACATCGGAACGCAAAAATGAACAAAATTTCAAAACTCAGGCCTCGAAGAAGTGAATGGAAAACCGATGATAAAATTCAATCTTTTCAAAAATGACACAAGTAAAGTCAAAACATTACACATCGAAACATTCTACGTATTCATATGTTTCGATTTTTCGAAATGAATATTATTTCTGCACTGTATCTTTCATGTTTAATAAAGAAGCTCTAAGCAGGCGTAACATCTTTCATCTGTTCAAACATATAGAAAAATTCTGAAGCTGATATGAGAAACAAATTCTGAGGTCCGTCTCCAAATAGCCTCCTTTAATTTCGAAAAGGAAATTTATAAATTAAAGGAAATTAAATCATTGCTGTCGAAGACTAGTTTTGTACTCATTATTATTGTTTATTTCGTCTACACAGAGTAGTTTCTTTACAGACGATTTTGTTCCTCATTTATAAAACACGAATCAACCAACGAGGGCACCGCGAGTACACGGATGAGAAGCCGCTGGATAAGAAAGCCGGTTCTCGCTTCCATGGTGGGTACAGTAATAGTGCGTTCGAGTTGCTCTACACCAGTGATAGTGCGTACCTCCATCGGTAGGGGTCTGCGAAACACAATTTTGTAACATGGTACTTGAACGTTTAGGAACGGAAATTGCACGAAAGTTTCGTTTTAATCAATTTATTATTATTTAAATATAAATTTCAAATAGGCGAATCTCAAATGTCTAAAAAATTATTCAAAATAATTTGCATCTTTCGATAATTATAATTCTCTATTGAAGTCACTCCAATAATTCTGGCTAAAAATTATTCAAAAGTTAAGAAGGCTTCTATAAACATTTTCGGTTGGAATTCATTACAATATTTAAGCTCTTTTAACGCAATGAAGAATAGAATATCTGCATCTTTCTTCTCCATAATTTTTGAGCAGCATTCAAGTATATATTTCTTTTGAAACAGAACAATATACCAAAAATGGCCATTTCAAAGCGTAGAAGACTTTCATAAAATGTCAATGTCGGTGCGTATTTGGAGCGGCGTGTATTGCTATTCGGTAAGAAAAATTTAAGAAAGTTCATTATAAAATGACTAACAAGGATAATAAAATATTTTTCACGCCTTTCAATTAGTAGGAAAAAGATTAAATACAAATAAACACTCAAAAGACCGAATTTAGTAAGAGTTTCTTCAGTAGCCCTTACGATTTAAATCGATTGCACTGTATATCAAGAACTCTGAATGATAATTTCAGTAAGAAGTCCTTTTTCAAATTCAAACATAAAAAATAACGTTTACAATCCAACAGTACAAGGATGCATATATTTTATCATTTTTAAACAGAAACCAAATTAAAAGTTCTAAAATCCGCTTTCGTTGATTCTGGAGAAATGGTCTTAATTTTATGGAGATAATTTTTTTCTTCGACGAATAAATAAATCAAAATAAAATGTAATTTCCTTGTTTAATTATTCACAGAAGTTATCAAAGGTTCATGCAAAGATTTTAATTTCTAACATTTTGAAGGTTTTAAACTGTTAAAAGTTCTTTAGGAAAATATAATATTTTATTATTTAACCTGTAATGCAATTATTGTTGGTGTTTTGATATGAAACCTGCAGGGATCGGGCTGTCTAGTGCTCAGTTGAATCTCAGGCAGATGAAACACATTTGTTCCTTGTAAATCATTATAAATGGACCGACAAAATTAAAATAGTGTTTTATTGCGTTTTAAAGTATTATTTTCTGTAATCTATAAAACCGAGAGTTCGATACGGCAAAAAGTGAGACTCTAAAACATGTAATCTTCCAGCAGATGCACGTATGTGAGAAATACACTAGTTGGCCAGGAAACTAAGACTGAAAAATGGACGTACCTCCAATTAATTCGCTTAAAACTGGAATCAGTTTGAATCCCTTTATTTACATGTGAAAAGAGTTATTTGTAGTTTGCTCCACTTTTCGGATGTTGCTTCAGGTGGGGAGGTCCCGAAAATCCCCAAAATTTTGGCAATGTTTACATTTTTGACAATAACTCACAAATAACACATTTCTCAAAGTTTTTGCACATACAAAAGTTAAAGCTCATAAAATTCTGCGTCAAATCCTACTTCCATTTTTGAAATTAGATAAGGTAGTTAAGGCACAATGCGAGTTCGGAAAACGTCAATTTTCATCATTTTTTGCAAAAACATTATATTTTGGATTTTTGACTTCGTTTTTCTCAGGTGAAATGCATCATACGAAACTTACATCTGTATGATACAGCATGAAATTTTGCATCAAAAGTAACCTTTGAGCGTATTAAGATCACCCTCTTCAAAGGTTTGTTCCTTACGATGGTCATTCAACATCAACTAAATCCATCCAATTTCAGCACAAAAAATTTCGTGAGACATTCATAGCTCAGACTGTGCCAACTGGAAAAACATCGCCTATCCCGACGACTTAAGCTACTGCGCCTCATCCTATTTTGTGAGAGAGGATGGCTCCCCTTAACCCACCATCGAACAGACACTGATGAGAACTATGACAAGTACAGGTGGTTTAACTTACGAAAGGGAGATTACCGATAAGCGCATTTGCTAAATGAGTTACGACTATGCCTGCAATTATGGGAGAATCCGAACAGGAGGAGAAGTTTTGTGGCGTATCATTTTGCTCCACTGAACAACATCTGGACGCAAAGTTATCCAAAGTAACCAGGGATAACAATGATTGCAAGAAATTTGAAGATCGATTCATTTCCCACAATCCATTTCCATGCATGCAATTTAATGTCTACAGGAGTGGTCGGGGCTAAAAAAATAAATTGTCATCTGTCAGACCGAATTGGACATTAAAGCTTAGAAAGCATTGATGGGAATAATTTCGGTCAATTGAAATTCTCCCCAATAAACAGAGTTGTACCGATGAGAGGCTTTACAATTAGTGTAAAGGTACATGAGAAATTGGTCATAATAGATCCGCGAATTAATTGGACACCGGCCATTTTTTGGTCTTTGTTTCCTGGTCTAATTCAAAAAAGGCGGAAATAAAAGAGGCTTGTTTTGTGTGTAGAAGCTGGCGGCGTTGCGATCTTTTATATCCAACTCCGAAATGAGACTTCCGGTATTTCTTCTCTGTGTTTTATCTCTTATGGACGAGTTTTCTGTTCTGTTTAGTACATTAGAAACCTTGTTTTTATCTGCATTACTTTTTGACTTCCGCTTTGAAGATTCCATCGACTTAGAATTACACCGGAAATAGGAATGTTAAGATTTTAAAGTAAATAAACAAAACAGAAAACTCGTCTATTCCATTTGATACAAATTAAGTTGGCATACAAGTTTTTCTACAATTTTAACATCGTTTCCCAATAACTGAAATATAAAATTCTGATAATTGTTTTTCCTCCCAACTGTTTCCATATAAAATACATTCAAGGAAACAGATGGCGCAGAAAACTGAAATTCAGATGTAAACACAGCCACTTCTTTTGTTTCGTAGTCTCTTCAAAAGAAAACGCCTTTAACTTTAACTTTCAATTACCAGCTCGGAAAATAAAAGACCAAGCTTTATAATAAAGAAATGGAAAACATACACTAGTTTACTGCCGTCTTTTAGTAAAAAAATTATATATAGATAACATTTATATTAAAATAGTGGTAGACCCCTGATATCAGGTTCATTCACTTTTAATGTTTATTTCTAATTCCTTTAATATACAAGCTATGTCTGGAAAATGATTGCAAGTCTGAATGACTAAAGAAATGTTGTTCAAGTAAAACTTACTGAATTATTTCGTAAGCAAAATATCAGTCTCAAACTGGCGTTAAGTCGAGAATAATTGCGTTCTTTTTCATTAATGAATGTTCTTGTATTTTAATTTCCTTTATTGCAAAAAGCCAATTTATAACATGGCAGTTGACAGTTTACGAGAAGAAACTTATCGAATTTCATAAAAATTATCATACTAACGTTGCTCTAAATTGGAGAGATAGAAAAGCAGTTTCGTTTCTATTTACTTATTAATATTTAAATATTCATCTGAAATAATTTAATCTGAAATCTCTCAATATTATTCGAAAGTATGTGCACCATGCATAAACTAAAATTCTGCATTCAGATCTCTGCATTAATTCTGGTTTCAAAATATGAAGAGAAAAGAAAGTGCTACAAGACATTTAATTTTTAGGTCGTAAATCATCGTATTCGTAAAGATATTTTCACGCGACGAAAGTACCACTTGAACATTTACATCTTGATTCGACATGATTTTCGAAACATATTAAACATGAAATAGTATGGAAAAACGCATAGTATACATATTTTGAAACAGCATAGTGTGACCATTTCAAAACGTAGGTGGCGCTTTCGTCGTCTGTGTATATTTGGAGCACCATGTTTCTCTATTCGAAAAGAGAGATACTGATAAATCCATTAAACGTAATTGAATGTAATCCTGTTACAAAACCTAGAAAGATTATTTTGTGTTTATGAATTAAAATCTCGCTTTAAAAATTATCGCAACTGGAGGTTTCTACAATTACCCTTTGGATATAAATAGATTGCTTTGAATATCGAGAACTCTGGGTGATAATTTCATAGAAAAGGAATTTTCAAACATAAAGAACAGTTTTTACAATGCAAAAGTATATGAATGCAAATTTTTTATCACTTTTAAACAAAAAAAATTAATTAAACTTCTAAAAATCAGTTTCAGCAGTTTTGTAAGAAATATTGATGGATAGAAAATACTGTAGAAATGTAGGTGTAAAAATAAATAATATTTAAAAACATTAGTTCTCGAATGCAACGTCAACGAATTCTCTGCTCAGAGAACTGGCAGTAAGAACTCATCGCGGCAGATTCCAGGTCGCGCCTAGTCGGACGAGTATCATGGCGCCCTCTGACGATATTCTGTAAAACGTAAACCCGTTTACATATGCAACGGATATTTTGCTATCGAAATAATATAGGATTAATAATTTCTAAAGAGGTCGAAATTTTAATTTTTTCCACCTAGGTTGCCGAAATTACACACTGTGCGGCGCCGGGATATGTTATAAAAGTTCAGTTAAAGAGTCAGTAGACAGATAATTATGTTCTGAGTATATTAAAACATCGTATTGTCATCGGAACACGAAAGTGTACAAAATTTCAAATCTCAGAGCCTCGAAGAAGTGACTGGAAAACCGATTATAAAATTCAATCTTTTCAAACATGAAACAAGAAAAGTCAAAATCTTGCACGTCGAAACATTCCATATGTATTGATTTTTCGAAATGCATATTATTTTTGCACTGTATCTTCCATGTTTAATAAAGAAGCTATAATCAGGCGTAACACCTTCCATTTGTTCAAACATATAGAAAAATTCTGAAGCTCACATGAGAAACAAATTCTGAGGTCCGTCTGAAAATATCCTACTTTAATTTCGAAAAGGAAATTTAGAAATTAAATGAAATTAAATCATTGCTGTCAAAATCTGCATTTGTACTTTTTATTATCGTTTATTTCGTCTACAGAGAGAAGTTTCTTTACAGACGATTTTGTTTCTCACTTATAGAACAAGAGTCTACTACCTAGGGGCACCGTGAGTACACAGATGAGAAGACGCCAGATAAATAAATTGGTTCTCATTTTCCTGGTGGGTATAGTAATAGTGGGTTCAAGTTACGCTCCACCAGAGATAGTATGTACCTCCCGACGGAGAGGTCGGGCTGTGGCCGGTGATGTCTACTAGAACCAAAGCAGGGCGGGGGTAACTGTTAAAGTTTTAAAACACAAGTATCTATATATGCAAAGTATGTTGTTGTTTTCGTGGGTGAATTTGGAATTTTCGCCTATTTACATTGCTCCGTTTCTGTTCAACCTTTATATGACATTCACACACAAGCCGTTTATGGGGCTCTATTCCCCATTGACGACCAGATCATTCTCCTGTATTATTAAAATATTAAAACGGAGTGAATAGTTATTCTAAACTTTCTCTGTAGAATATGATTCAACATTGTCAAATTTGAACTCTCAGACAGATGAAGTTTCTGCAAAATAATGCTTTGAGATCCACTGATTTAAATGTTTGCAAATATCATCTTGAATAACTAAAAACATATAACGAGTGATAAAATTCTCCAAATATCTACATATTCTTATACATACTATATAGAAGGAATTATAAGATGTTTCGTTGAATAAAACCACTTAATATTGCAAACTTCATAACCAAAAATAAATAAACTAAATTAATAATTTATGTATAATTTGTGAAAAGGACATCTTTTCAATACTTTCTGCCTTAAAAATATCGACTGTATAAAAAAGGATAGTCATATTATTTTACTAGTCTCTGTCATAAGAAAGCTACAGGAGCTAAAGGAATGTAGAAAGAGAAACAAATCTGATGTCGTCCCCGACACTTCAGCTTATCATGACGCTCAGTCTAGATTCATCAAACCTTGAGTATCTTTTCAAGGCAGGGAGTTTGTCTCCGTTCGTTCCCATTTCGAATATTTTGACTTCATTTGGTGCGATTAGTATTCCTGGTTTAAAAGAATTAACTGCTAGTAAAGTTAGGAGGATATGTGGTAAAAACAGTACTTCTGACTAACTACGAAGGTAATAGTGCAGAATTATTAAATTTAGTTTAACATGAATTGACGCGCTTGTATATTGCTTTATTTGCAAGGTTTCAATTGCCATATAAAACATTGAGCTAATATTTCATTAAATTTGGCGTAACACTTTTATGAGTTTGTTTGTAGGTTTCATAACTCTTGAAGATATTTCAACTGCTTTACTATATTATATTCTTCCCCTCATAAACCTTTAAAATTCTAGCTTTGACTTTAACTTAATTTTTTTTTCATGAAATAAATGTAATAACAGCTAATGAAGTGAAGAGGATTAATGTTAAAAAGAACTTAATCTGAGTAAGTGGGGAGTTCGAAATCTTTAAAACTGTCCTAAATGGTCTGGAATAAATCTTGTTGCTTTGCTGGGTTCCCAATTTTCTTTGAAAGAAGTTTTGCTAATTTTCAAAAACAATTGGAATTCCTTAATTTCACAAAGTTCTTTCGCGGTTTCAAACAGAAGTTAAGTAAATTTTATAGTAGTATAGAAAAGCGCTGATAAACCTTGAAAATTCCAGATTTCTAACGGTGAATTTTCTGTATCTCGTTAGGATTTACAACAGTTTTTGAATAGATGGTTTCAGTTTTGTGAGATTAATATCCTATTTTACACCTGAAAGGACGCGCTGAATTCATACTTCATGTTGTTAAATTATACAATTAAAATGAATATTTAAAGTAATCAGTCTCATTCCTTTATATTATCCTTTACAGACTGATGTAGTATAATTTTCTAGTCTCGGTATATTATTAAATCTTTAAGATTCTTTTAGACTACAAATAAATAATGACTTTTAATGAAATCTCTTTTACAGAATTAAATGGTTTGAAGCAAATGAAATAATTGTATTAAAAGTGTGAATCAGTTTAATAATATTAAAACTTAAACACCGTATCTAAGAATTTGAACTTGATTTTCCTTTAATCGCTGATAGTTTCTAGATTTTAGTTTGTCAATAGCATTACCACTGAAAATAGAGATGGGGCAATATACAGAGTGCAAACAAATTAAGTGACACATTTCAAAAATTAATGAAAAAAAGCTAAAATTGTTGGAACTACCAGTTTTTTTTAAAAATAAAATCCTCATCTCAAAAAGCTTTTTTCAAATAGGTAACGGGGCATTACACCATTCTAAATTTCTTACAGCGAGGAAATTCCCTAAGCAATGGCTACCGATCAGCAGGAGCCGATGCTTGTTTTCTGGTTTCCTTTTTCAGTTGTTCTTGAATATCACGAAAACTCTTCACACTACATGTGAATTAACAAATTAAAGAGAGTAAAATTCTCTATAAATACATTCTTTTATTTTTCTTTCAGTTTTAATATTTTCTCAGATAATGTCTCTAAACAAATTTTTGATTTCCAATATTTTACGATTCCCTTGACCACCGAAATGGCATGTTACCTATCTGATAAAAAAAAACGTTTTGAGATGCGCTCTCATTTAAAAATTTGTACTTCCAACATTTTTAGATTTTTAAAATGTGCCACTTTATTTGTGTACATCTTGTAATTCGATAATTTAGATAGAATTGTGAAATAGCCATCAAAATAACACTCCTAAAATTAAAGTTTTTGGAGTAAGCCTTATGAATTATAAAAACACATCCATTTGATTCTCTTCACCTACATTTAAAAGGTATCATCTTAGTGCTTTCATTGAGTTTTCGATGGAATTCAGTCTCGGAAACAGATAACTGCGATAAGAAGTGATGTACTCCCCTCTTCATGAAGAAAATATTCTGATATATATCCTTATCTCATTAGAAAAAATAGGGAACTCAGAAAATCAGTGGAAAATATATTTTAATCCTGACGTGGAGAATTGCAATCCTCTTTTCCTGATGGCGGACACAGATATCGTACCAAAAGTATTTTTTTCTACATAAGGATTGGCACTCAGTTGAACCACTAATCCATCAGAATTTCACGCCCACAACTACCAGCAGAGCTAGCCTTCGCGGCTACAGTTCGCTCAGTTGATAGTTTTACTTCTTTGCTCCATTCTGTTACTTTAAATCTTAATGCAAATAAACAAAACTGAAAAAAAACTCGTCCATTCTCACCTCTTCTGTTGATCGATACAAGTTGGTAAATGGTATTGGAGCACAAGTGACGCGAGTTAATAATTTGTTCCCAGTCAGAAGAATTGCCTTTGAAAACAAAGAATGCTATGCAAAACTGTATTAAACAATAAGCTAACAATATTAAACGATTTAACCGTTAATCTTTTTATTTTAATTGTTAAATATTGAGGCAATGCAGCAACTCATGATATCTGAAAAATTTATCTAGAAAACAGTTGAAGCTTATTTTTCTATGTATTAATAGAAAAAGAGAATATGTCTACGTCTGCATATACGAGGAGTGAATATATGTTCATATATGTTTACTGCCTCACTGGACCTTGGACAATGAAATTTCGCACAAATATACTTTAAAAGAAAGGTTGTTTACTTCAAAGCCTTTTTCCAAGTTTTAATTAATTTACAATTAAACGAATTTTGCGTTTATCCTTGTTAACCGTGGAAAATATTATTACAGAAGAAATATTGTTACACTCTCTTAAATTTAAAAACCTTTTTTCTTCTAATATGCTATAGAGAATGCGGTTACAATTCTACATCATATATAAATCAGTCTTTACTTGCAGCTATACTATGATGAGTGTGACGTCACGTAAGTGGAGTTGTAATCCAGCTGGTTTTCAGAAGCTCAGACACTCCACTCTTTCCCTCTTGTCGATTACGCGTCTCCGCGCTCAACTATGTGCGGTATGAAGGCCGGCATCATAGTTGAGTTTTAATGCTCTTAATAAATTATTTTTGGCTGAGGTAACATGGCATTAGGATTGGAGTCAACACCTATGCCACCTGCAACAATCTTAAAAATACCAATTGAGTTGCAGTAAAATTTTTCTATAATTTTAACATCTGTCCAATTTTTGAAATGTATATTTCGGATGGAATTTTATCCTACTACAAATTTCCAAATACAATTCATGAAAACATCCACTGATCTAACAGATAGCTCAGAAGCCTCAAAATTAGAATAAACCGCTCTTCACTCAGCCCTTCAAACGAGAATAACTTAAACTCTAATTTTTGTCTCCCAGCGTGTACATAAAAATTCCAGCTTTAAGAATACTGGTCAATTATATAAAGATGGTTTTAATTCTTATAAATAAAACTTTTATTTAAGATAGTTGTAAAACTAATATAAAGATGATTATTCACATCTAAATGCTTCCTTTTTTTCTGCTTCCTTTAATGCTGAAACTATCATTGGAAAAATAAGTAAAATGCGAAAGATTTTAGAGAAAGTATGTTCATGCAGTACATAGCTAAAGGTCATTCATAAACAAATCATCAATTTTTCGAACAGCCTTAAATCGGACTAGAATAATAAGAATCAGCCTTAGAACGGTAGAATAATTGCGGTCGTTTAAATTCACGAACTTTCCTGCATTTTGTGCACTGCAGTTTCCTTTATTGAGAAACACCATTTTGTAATATGATAGTTGAAAGTTTAGGAAAGTAAATTGCACGAAAGTTTCGTTTAAATCAATTTATTATTCTTAAAATATTAATTTCAAGTACGCGAACCTGAAATGTTTCAAAATCATTTGCATGTATCGATAATTATAATTCTGTGTTCAAGTCACTCCGTTAATTCTGGTTAAAAATATTCAAAAGCGAAGGAAGCTTCTATAATAATTTTCGGTTGGAAATCATGACTCTTTAAGCTCTTTTAACGCGATGAATAATAGAATATTTGCATTGTTATTCTCCATAATTTTTGAAACATATACATGCAGTAGTCCAGTATCGCAGCATATAGTATATTTTGACACATAATAGTATACAAGAAATGGACATTTCAAAGCTAAAAAGACTCTTTCATAAATTGTTAATCTCGGAGTGTATTTGGAACAGCATGTATTGCTATTCCAAAAGAGAAATTCTTGAAACTGCATTGTAAAATGATTACAAAGGACAATGAAATATTTTTCAAGCCTTTTAATTAGTAGGAAAAAGTTTAAATGCAATAAACGTTCAAAAACTCCTCTTTATGAAAAAACAAACAAGTTTTTTAAAAATGAAATAAATTAAGCCGTAATGAAATATATTATAAGTTTTTAATTTTGGGGCTATATTTCAAACTTTGAGAAATTTAATTTGCTGTTCTGTTTGTTTCTGGGTTGAAGAGCATTCACTGATAAGTCCAGCAAACTTTACTGAATGTAATCCTGCTATAAAAATTATAAAAATATTTTTCATTTATTAATCAGAATTTTGTTTAAAACCCTCTGTGCGCCCAAGTAATTTGTACTTTTAGCTATCAGGTTAGAAAACTTAGCTTTTAAAGTAAATTAATCGATTATTTCTGTATTTAATTATATAGATGAAATCTTAAGTATATTTTATCCATGATTGTTTAAGAAAATATAAATACGAGCTAACTGCTTTTGAGCTGTATATGAAAAAAGGAAAAAGACGTTTGCACCGCTGGGAGGGTTAAAAAATTATCTCAAATAGAGTTTCTTCAGTAACCCTTAGGATTTAAATCGATTTCATTATATATCAAGAACGCTGAATGATTATTTCAAAGAGAAGTAGTATTTCAAATTCAAATATAAAAAATAATGTTTGCTATGCAACAGTACGAGAATGCAGATATTTTATAATTTTTAAACTAAAACCAAAATGAAAGTTCTAAGATTCGGTTTCGTTGATTCTGGAGAAATGGCCTTCAGAAATTATGAGGAGGTAAATTTTTTCTTCGAAGAATAAAGAAATCAGAACAAGATGCAAATTCCTTGCTTAATTATTCACAGAAGTTGTCAAGAGTTCATACAAAGATTTTTCTTTCTAACATTTTGAAGGTTTCATACTGTTAAAAGTTCTTAATGAAATATAATATTTTAACCGACATATCAGGCTGGCTCACAGGAAGATAAATGGACGGATAAAATATAGCTCGGCCATAGTTAAATTAAATTAAATTTATTTTTCTCACATTTTCCACATAAAATAATTCTGTATATAATAAGATTACATAATCTCTGACAGGTTAAATTATTCAACTCGCTTCGTCGGGGAAGAAAAATAAATTGTCATCAGTCAGACCGAATTGCACATTCAAGCTTGGAAAGCATTGTTGGGAATAATTTCAGTTAAGTAAAATTCTCCCGGACAAACAGAGTTGTACTGATGCGAGGATTTATCAGTGGTGTAAAGTTTCATGAGGAATCGGTGATAATAGATCCGCGAATTAATTGGAGGCACTGCTATTTTTCTATCCTTGTTTTCTGGTCTAATTCGAACAATGCAGAAATCAAAGTAACTAGTTTTGTGTATATAAGCTGGCGGTGTTGTGGTCTTTTATCAAACTCCGTAATGATACTTCTGGTACTTCTCTGTCTATTTTCTCTTACATACGAGTTATTATTTTGTCTACATGACTTAAAAACCTTTACTTTATTTGTATTTCTTTTTGACTTCCTCCCTGAAGATTCTATTCACTTAGCATTACACCGGAAATAGGAATGTTAAAGGCTTATAATGTAAACAAACAAAACAGAAAACTCGTCCTATTAAGATGGATATAAATTTTTCTCCAATTTTAACATCGCTTCCTCTGTTGTCCAATAATTGAAATGTATAATTCTGATAATTTTTTTCCTCCTACCTTTTTCCAAATTGTATACATTCATAGAGCTAACATATGGAGGTGGAACCTCAAAATCAGACGTAAATAGAACAGCATCTTCTACTTCCTGTTCCTTTAAAAGATAACGACTTCTATTTTTCGTTTACCAGCCCGGACATAAAAGACCAAGCTTTAAATTAAAGAAACATAAACTCAGAATTTCAATGCGTTATTTCTCAAGTGGAAAAATTTATATATATAAAAAGATTAAATTAAATAGTGGTAGAGATCTCAATGCACGTTCATTCACTTCTAATGTTTATTCATCCCCACATATTCTTAGTAAGATCATGGTCTGAATTAAGTGCAGGGCAGAAAATACTATTGAAAACATTCTGGAAAAATCACATTTTCGTCGAGTTTCAATACAAACCAATGCTCCGTCATGTTAAAGAACCTAATAGGATTCTCTCAGCAATTCCAATACCCGAATCCACTGATGCTCTTATATTTACTGTTATTCCTTATAGTTCAACTCTTTGAAGCAAAAGAAAAAAGAACGTTTCACAATTAAATCAAAAACCACTCCAAGTCATTACTGATCCTACACCTTGATGACCACACGAAATACTATTTCGTTCACTTTTTAAAAACATACCAGTAAAATTTATATCCATTGTGTGCATCAACATGGCACTTTTTCTCGTGAAATAATATGGTTGAAAACCGTTTATCGCAAAAACACAATTTTCTTAATTTAATTCTGCTGTGCCATTTTTTGTGTTGTTTCTAATTTAGACTCTTCAATTTTTTCTTGAAAACTGTTATTTTAGAATCACTTATTCTTCTATGAATGGTGTTTTTAGATACTTCAACCGATGAAAATGTATTTTCCCTGGATACTATACTGACAAGGACATGTTTTTTGTCTACCAGACCTTCTTTTATTATACAGGCTGCTTTTTGTAAACTGACGCTAATCAGAGCCATCTGTAGTTCGATCTATTAACTCAAATGCCCGCCTTCCTCAAATTTGGTAGGGGACCAGCGACATCATAGGAAAAAAGATACAGTAAAAAAAGATTAGTTCCGAATGGTGTCGATAGGGAAAATGCGGCGCTGTTGTAGTTTACACAACTGAGAATTAAACAAATGGATAAGAAAAAAAACATCAGAAAGGCGCAGTTTGTGTCTGCGTCGTAGTTTTTTTCGTGAAAACTTCGGGATAAAATCATAAAACCAATGTCTCGTATTAATATGTAGTTTAATTATGGACCTCTTTAATACAATATTTACACAGCAACTGCGGAACGAAGTGAAAATTTAATACATGTAATGCTTGGAGCAATGATGTGGGGTGGATAAACACCTCATAATTGATGAAATAATAAATTTGAATGTAAGCAAACAGCATATGGCATAAGACATCAAATGATCAATTTCTTCATAAAGTATCTAAATCGGGTGTAACAACACATAAGTATACTCAATGCAGAAGAAATTAATATTTAAAGATAAGCAATAGAAAATTCAATACAAAACAAAAATCCTTTATTACGAGTTACGGGAATCATATCTGGTTGCATCGTTTAGCAAAAGACACAAACGTAGCACTAAAAGCATGTAATTAATAACTAATAGCCCTAAATCAAGCTTGTGGAAAAAAGTAATTTTGGAAACGAAATTTTCTGACCACATATTTCACTAAGATTTTAGTGAAAAATTTCACCAGAAACTTTAGTCGTATAAAGAAAATGTTTCTACTTATATGAAGAGGTCTGTGATTATTTAAATTTCATATGCTCCTTTTTGCTAAATTTGCTTTCATAGGCGATAACCATAAATTAAAATAACTGTCTGAAGCAAAACCTCTTAAAGAAATTTAAATTTTTAATAAAACATTACTTTCTACGCAGAATTGGAACTAACCTTGCTTTTCCCTCGAAGAGTTACATTAATACACTAACCAAACGGTATCTAAGGCCATATCTAATGACAACAGCAATTTATGTTTACCAATACCAGTTCAGAAAGTATTAAACAGAAACTAATGATGGTATTGTTTGCAAAATAAATATTTATATAGAAAATGATGGTGTTAAAATAGTTGTGATTATTTTATAAACGCGTTTATGCACATGTAAATTTTCTTTTTATCTAACCTATTTTCAGAAATTGATAAAGTGTGTGAATGATTCTAAGGTAAATCTGTTGAAGCCATACTTATTAAATTATTTCGAAAGAAAATTAAGAGTCTATGTCTAATACTATAATTATAGCTTTCTTTTCAAATGATAAATGTTCATGTATTGTAATTTTAACCGTTTTGTAGCGTGAAAATTTAATAAAATATATAGCACCAATTTGTCAATATTTATCATGTTCACATGGAATCTTATTTGGGGAATCAGAAATATTTGAATCTGAAATGTCTCAGTATCATTCGAAATGATATGCAACACTCATAAATTATATTTCTGCATTCAGTCACTCAAAAAATCACGAATTAAGAAACGTATAATAAAATTTAAGTGTTCAATTTCACACAGATAAGAGTAGATAAATTCACGAACGTCCATGCAATTTGGGCATTGCAGTTTCCTTTATTGCGAAAAAACATTTTGTAAAATTGTAGTTGAAAGTTTAGGAACAGAAATTGCACAAAACCTTCGTTTTAATCAATTTATTATTATTTAAATATAAATCTCAAATATGCGATTCTGAAATAACACAAAATTATTCAAAATCATTTGCATCTTCCGATAATTATAATTCTGTGTTCAAGTCACTCCATTAATTCTGGCTAAAAATATTCAAGAGTTAAGAGAGCTTCTATACTAATTTTCGGTTGGAATTCATTACAATATTTAAGCTTTTTTAACTCGATGAAGAATAGAATGTTTGAAACTTCCTTCTCCATAATTTTTGAGTAGCATTCAAGCATATATTTCTTTTGAAACAGAACAGTATACAAATTTCAAAGCGTAGAAGACTATTTCATAAAATGTCAATCTCGGTGTGTATTTGGAGTTGCGTGTATTGCTATTCGGTAAGAAAAATTCAAGAAACTTCATTATAAAATGACTAACAAGGACAATAAAATATTTTGCAAGCCTTTCAATTAGTAGGAAAAAGATTAAATACAAATAAACACTCAAAAGACCGAATTTATTTTAGAACTCGTTTTATAAAGAACAACCATGTCTTGGAAAAGTAAAATAAATTAAGCCGAAACGAGAGACATTAAAATTTTTAAGGTTGGGGCTGTATTTCAAGCTCTTAGAAAAATATTTGCAGTTCTGTTTGTTTCTGAGTTGAAGATAAGTTACTGATAAGTCCAGCAAACGTTTTCGAATGTAATCCTGCTATAAAAATTTAAAAAACATTTTTCATTTATTAATCAAAATTTTGTTTAAAAAATTATCTCAAGTAGAGTTTCTACAGCAGCCCTGAATATCAAGAACTTGCATTGTATATCAAGAACTCTGAATGATAATTTCAGTAAGAAGTCATATTTCAAAATCAAATATAAAAAATAGGGTTTACAATCCAACAGTACACGGATGCATATATCTTATCATTTTTAAACAGAAACCAAATTAAAAGTTCTAAAACCCGGTTTCGTTGATTCTCGAAAATGGTCTTAAAAATTTTATGGAGATAATTTGTTTCTTCGACGAATAAATAAATCAAAATAAAATGTAATTTTCTTGTTTAATTATTCACAGAAGTTGCCAAGGGTTCATAGAAAGATTTTCCTTCCTAACATTTTGAAGGTTTCAAACTGTTAAAAGTTCTTAATGAAAACATAATATTTTATTATTTAACCTGTAATGCAATTATTGTTGGCTGTCTAGTGTTCAGTTGACTCTTATGCAGATGAAGCACATTTGTCCCTTGTAAATCATTATAAATAGACCGACAAAATTAAAATAGTGCTTTATTGCTTTTTGCAGTCTTTTTTTCTGTAATCTTTAAAACCGAGAGCTCGATACGGCAAAAAGTGAGACTTTAAAACATTTAATCTTCCAGCAGGCGCGCGTATGTGAGAAATAACTAGTAGGCCAGAAAACTAAGAATAAAAAATGGCCGTTACTCCAATTAATTCGCTTAAAAGTGGAAAAAGTTTGAATCCCTTTATTTACACGTGAAAAGACTTATTTGAAGTTTGCTCCACTTGTCGGATGTTGCTTCAGGTGGGGAGGTTCCGAAACTCTCCAAAATGTTGTCAATTTCTCCATTTTTTAACAATATCTCACAAATAAAACATTTCTCAAAATTTTTGCACATGCAAAAGTTGAAGCTCATGAAATTCTGCGTCAAATGTTACTTCCATTTTTTAAATTAGATAAGGTAGTTTAGGCAGAATGCGAGTACAAAAAACGTCAATTTTCAGCATTTTTTGCAACAACAGTATATTTTAGATTTTTGACCTTCTTTCTCACATGTAAAATGCATCGTACGAAACTTAGAGCTATTTAAATATGATACCGCATTAAATCCTGCATCAATAGGTTTAACTCACGAAAGGGAGATTGCCGATAAGCAGATTTGCTAAATGAGTTGCGACTATGCCTACGATTATGGAAGAATTCGAACAGGTGAAGAACTTTTGTGGTGTTTCATTTTTCACCACTGAACAACATGTGGATGCAAAGTTATCTAGCAACCAGGGATAACAATGATTGCAAGAAATTTGAATATTGGTTAATTTGCCACAATCCACTCCCATTTGTGTAGCTTGTAAGTTTAATGTCTACAGGAGTGATCGGGGATAAAAAAATAAATTGTCTTCTGTCAGAACGAATTGGACATTCAAGCGTGGAAAACATTTATGGGAATAATTTCGATCAATTGAAATTGTCCCCAATAAACAGAGTTGTACCGATGAGAGTCTTTACCATTAGTGTAAAGGTACTTGAGGAAATGGTGATAATAGATCCGCGAATTAATTGGACGCCGGCCATTTTTTGGTCTTTGTTTCCTGATCTAATTAAAAAAAGGCGGAAATCAAAGAGGTTAGTTTTGTGTATAGAAGCTGGCGGTTTTGCGGTCTTTTATCCAACGCCGGAATGGGACTTCTGATACTTTTTCTTTGTGTATTATCTCTTATAAACGAGTTTTCTGTTTTGTTTAGTTACATTAAAAACCTTGATTTTATCTGCATTACTTTTTGACTTCCGCTTTGAGAATTCCATTGATTTAGCATTACACCGGAAATAGGAATGTTAAGATTTTAAAGTAAATAAACAAAACAGAAAACTCGTCCACATGATACCAATTAAGTTGGCATACAAATTTTTCTGTAATTTTAATATCGTTTCCTCTGTTGCCCGGTAATTGAAATGCATAAATCTGAAAATTGTTTTCCTTCTTACCTTTTTCTAAATAGAATATATTCAAAGAGACAGATGGCGTTCAAAACTAAAAATCAGAAGTAAACACCACCAATTCGTATGTTATGTAGTCCCTTCAAAAGAAAGAGCCTACAACTTTAACTTTTAATTACCAGATCAGACATAAAAGTCCAAGCTTCATATTAAAGAAATCAATCTGCGTTTGAAGCCTGTCTCCGTGTTTCAGTAAAAAATTATATATAGAAAACATTTGAATTAAAATAGTGGTACACATCTTACAGCAGGTTCATTCACTTCTAATGTTTATTTCTAATTCCTTTAGTAAAGAAGCTATGTCTAGAAAGTGAAGAGAAGTGTGGATGATTCTAAAGAAATGTTGTTCAAGCAATACTCACTGAATTATTTCGTAATCAAAATGTCAGTCTCAAACTGGCGTTAAGTCGAGAATAATTGCGTTCTTTTTCATTAATGAATGTTCTTGCATTTTAATTTCCTTTAATGGAAGACACAATTTCGAACATGGAAGTTGACAGTTTACGAGAAGATACATCGAATTGCAAAAAATTATCATACTAACGTAGCTCTAAATTGGAGAGATAGAAAAGCAGTTTCGGTTTTATTTATTTATTAATATTTATATATTCATCAAGAATATTTTAATCTGAAATGTCTCAAATCGACTTGTGGCAAAATGGACTTGTGTGTGTATGTGAATGCAGTCCAATAAGCAGGATTAAAAAAATAAAGCTCTTTATTTTACAAATATTCCAAGCAAAGAAACATAGCACAAGTATTAACACAGCACTAGTAAAAAATCACAACACAATGCTCAAGGGTCAAGGGTTTCTTGTTAGCTCACCAGCTTTCTTGCAAGTCAAATACCAACTGACTCTTCTCGGCTTGAGAGCTTGCCTTTATACTTTTCAACAGGAAGTGATTTCATTTCGTAGGAAGTGACGTAATCTCTAGAAAGTTCATGGAACCAGTAGAAATAGGTGGAAAGTTTGAGGTCCTTCTAGAAAACTCCCTACGTCGCCAACTTTGCCGCCAAGTCGCCAAGATTAGCATCTTAGGGAAACGACTTTATAGCTTTCTAACAATATTATTCGAAATCATGTGCACCACGCATAAACTAAAATTCTGCATTAATGATCACTGCATTAATTCTGGTTTAAAAATATGAAGACAAACGACAGTGCTACAAGACATTTAAGTTTTCGGTTGAAAATCATCTTATTCATAAAGCTAATTTCATGCGATGAAAGTACCACTTGAACATTTGAATTTAGATTCGACATGATTTTCGAAGCATATTAAACATGTAATAGTATAGAAAGACGCATATTATACATATTTTGAAACAACATAGTGTACCTGGAAACGGCCATTTCAAAGAGTAAATTATGTAAAATAAGATCTCGAATTTACGAAAATATAACTTGAAAGAAAGAAATGGAGGAGGAAAATGTAAATAGATGAGAATCTCTAAACCCAGTTGAGATCCGATAATAATATTAAGACAATAAAAATATGGTATTTTATGTTTTGTGTTTATTTTCTACTTGCAATAAACTCGAATAAAAAATTTAGGAAACTAAAATATTATAAGGCGAAACTTGACGCATATATTTATCCTCCTCTTGATGTCGTGTATATGCGATTTGTTGGAGAAAACAACGAAAATATAGTGGATTTCAATTATAAAACATTTTGCTAGGGCTGTCATCTTTTAATAATTTCTGAAAGTCTAAATTAATTCGAAATACAATTTTCGAAAAAACAGATTTCTTCAACAAATCACAATATATACAATAATTTCTTATATTTTTATTGAAATTCAATCTTCTAATTTTCCAAAATATTTAGATTTTTCCTTTTTCGAATTCCATTATTTCCAAAGAGTAAAAAATTGAATATGGTGTCTGCCATTTTTTTTATTCAAACTTGCTAATTATCAGCGCATAATACCTCTTCTACATGATGCTTACAACGTTATCTCTTGAAATAACATTTATATCACCTTGAACAAAAAGATTTGCTATTCCATCAATTATTTTTTTTGTAAGATAAATATTGTAAGATAAATTTGTAAAGGAAATGGCATACAAATTTTTCTCCAAATTTAGCATCATTTTCCCTGTTGTCCAATAATTGAAATGCATAATTCTGATAAATTTTTTTCTTCCACCTGTTTCCAAATCGAATACATCCATATAGATTACAGATGGAGCTGAAATCTCAAAATCATATTTAATTTCTCCACTTCGTTTATTTCTTAGTACATTCAAAAGATAACGACTTTCGTTCACCAGCCCGGACATAAAAGACCAAGCTTTAAATAGAACAGATGCTACATCTTCGGAGTTTCGTTTGTGTGTGTTAAAATATATATATAGAAAAAGGTTGTATTAAAATAGTGGTAAATCTCTCAAAGCATGTTCAAAATGTTTATTTCTACCTTAGGATTTAAAACGATTGCATTGAATATTCAGAACGCTGGGTGATAATTTCAGAGAAAAGTGATTTTTGAAAATTTAAATATAAAAAATAGTGTTTGCTATGCAACAGTACACTAATGCAAATTTTTTTATTGTTTTTAACAAAAAATTAATAAAATAAAACAAAAAATTATTATAATTAACTCCTAAATTTCAATTTCGGATGTTCTGGAAGAAATCGTCTCAAACATTTTTTTGCAGAAAAAGTTTGTTCTCAAAGAATAAATAATTCAAGACAATATGTAATTTCAATTTTTTATCATTTAGAAAAGTTGTCAAGAGTTAATGCAAATATTTTCCTTTCAAAAATATTTAAGAATTTTAAATGTTAAATAGTCTTAATGGAAAAATATCTCATGAAATATCTCATCCATTTCTTCACTCAGTACCAGTGGTGGCTCGTCCATTAGGGCTGCTTAGCTGCAGTCCCCCCTGAAATTATTTTAAAAGCTTCTATTTCCGTTTTTATCATTTTAACTGCGAGTTTGAGTTAAAGAGAGAGGAAGCAAAAAACAAACATTTAATTTGGTTGCTAATATACATGTTGTATAATACTTGCATAATTTTTTTAGAAAAAGGGGGAAGGGTAAATTTATATGCAAATTCTTAAGGCATGACTTTTTATATTTAAAAAAGTGAAGTTTCATCAGTATTATACGCCTGTTTGATATTATCTAAAACACTTGTTTCTTCACCTCGGAGCTCTTCGACACTTTAAACCAATTTCTGATTTTTCATTTATGATATTTATCTGTGCTTTATTAAAACTCTGCCTTATAACTGATTTAAGATGCCATTTCATAAAAGGATTATATCACTTTCTGCCTGGCCTTCCATTTTGAAACTGACATTCTATTTTACTGGCCTGGATATCTTTTGAATGGATCAAGAATTTGGTCTTTGACAATTGGAAATCCCATTCTTGCAATTCCCAAAATCTATTCTTCCAACTGATATTTTACCTCAATTCTTTAATACTGCATCAGAACTACCATGCCCACTATAGCCGGAAAATGATGTTCCCAGGTGATGCAAGGTGGAATGAGTCATTCCATAAACTTTGCTAATCTTTACTGCAGACTTTCCATTTTGATTGTCTTAATTCCATTTCAAACTTTAGTTGGAGAGTAGCAACATATTTTTGATGGAAATATCACCTGCCTTCTTATATTTAAATTGGAATTTTTGCCACGTAAATCTAAACAAAACTAAATAAGTTACTTTTATTTTATCATGCTATTCTTAAAAGTTTTTTATGAGGAAAAACATAATAACAAACCATGTGGCCAAAAGTGGAACAAGTGTTGTACTCCTTTTGGCCACATGATGGACAAAATAGGTACATATAGTAAATTTAGATTACCAGTTTTTTACGCCACCTAATTAATCCTAAAAATAATTAATTTTGATATGAAGTCAGATTAGAAAGAAAGCTTACCTTATAAACCATAACGGTAATCAGTTTTAGAAAGAACAGTTAATTCTGAGAGCCTGATGACGAAAATATGCAACCATGTTCCTTAACAGTTGTGAGCATACAATACATGGTCATGCATGTAATTTTTTACAAGTCACATGTTTGAGAAAAATGAACCAATCAGATTGAAAATAGTAAAATATGGATTGTTAAAACTTTTGGAATGCATTTTATTGGTTAATTTGAAATTATTGGTTAATTAATACAAACACAGATCCAATGTAGCCAAAACTGGTGCAGTGGCCAAAAGTGGAGCATCTACCCTACATAGTAGTACTCATATAACAATGTTACATCAATTTATTTGCTGCTATAAGTATGTATAAGTTATAAATAAATCAGTAACTTTTTATAACATCTTTTATGCAAATTTAAATTCCATTTTAAGAAGATATTTCACAATCTTATTAATTTTTGTTAATAATATAGATATTTTCCAGATGAAAATTTTAAACTTTTTTGTATAAATAAAATATAGAAAGCTTTTATGATAAGCATATTAGCTAATATTTCATTCAGAATATCAAATTATTTTGATCTGTTTTTATTATCACAACTTGACACAAGAAAGTTAATTTTATTGTTAATGACTTAGAGTTCTAATTATTAGTCTTGGTTAGAGACCCTGTTAAGTGAATATTTTATTCATAATAATAATGCATGATAATTGAGTAGTGTTTATTTAAATAAATTTATGTTAGAGAAAATGGATTCTAGTGGAATTTTAGTTGTCCTTTCAGGCAGTTTGAGATTTTTGCAGCTGCAAATTCTCCAGGGTGACTAAGAGGATAAAAGAGGAATAGTAGGGAGAGACATGGCATGGGGAACCTTTCAACAAATACATAATGACTCATTTCACTCAATGAACAAACATTTTATTGAAATATAACAAAGTGTATGCAAAGTGTATTGAAATATAACAAGTGTATGAAATATAACAAAGTGTATACAGTGATCTAACAAAATTTATCTGGTTTTAGATTAACTTAATTTTTATTATTTTCATTATTTCTTTCGGTCATTTTATACTTCTTTCAGCTTTGACTTAAATGACCCCATTATTTTGACAGTTCATAAAATCCTTAACACAATGAATTCCAGCTATATTATTTTCATGTATAGAATGTAAAATGTTACTCGTGAATCATTGTTAATCTTTAGATAATCATACAGTTTTTATTATTATTTTCTAAAAAATATGTTATTAGTAAATCTCATTAAAATAAAATGTATCTGTATAGTTAGTATTTTAAAATATTTATAAAAGTTAGTAATTTAAATGTTAAATATTTTTAATCACCTAGATGACAAAGATGAAGGAATTTTTTTTAAATATGTTCTTTTGTCACAATAAGGATTAAGCTCGGTATCAAAATTCTGAACAACAATGGGAACAATTCTAAATAAGTTCTTTTATGATATTTTTTGACAATTTCTTTATATTTAAACTGATAAATATTTTTCCAAAAGAGAAAAATTCTGCATAAAATAATTAATCAGAAATTATATTATCATAATTGAACATTTTCCTATTCTTGGCTTAATGAGCGAAGTTGGACGGGAGTTTTAAGTCCTAGTAGGAGCCACTCAAGGCAAGAAGGGGCAGTCCTTTATGTCCCCTCCAGCTATTGGTTTTTTAAAAATTACACTCCCTTATATTGCATATTTTTATACTATATATAACAAATAAATCTGATTTATAGGCAGTGTTTGTTAGAAATGTTAGGCATTGACAATGTTGTGTACTTTATTATGCTTGTCCAACAAAATTGTGACATTATTTTTTGTATTTTTTGTATTTATTTATATTAATCTTGTTACAAAAATCAACAAAGGTATTTAATTTGTTTTCTGGGTTGAAAAAATTAACTTCAGAAATTAATATTCAGTATAAAAATTGCATTCTATCAATTTTACCTGGAATAAAAATTAATGTGTATTGACAAAAAATAATTTGTGGATGTTTTAATATATTCTAATAGAGTTGGTATAATATTAACTTAATCAAAAAATTTAATATTCTGCAGAGTTTTAAAAAAATCAAAAAATTAAAAAATCAATAACATTCTATCAGTTTTTAAGTCTTGAACTAGAATGAATGTGTATTTATTAAAAATTAATTTATTGTTGAATTTTTAAAATATTCTGAAAGAAAGAGAAAGTATAATATTAATTAAAACAGCATATTTAGTTTCCTGCAGAGTTTAAGAAAACCACAAGTGAATTTTTTTCGTGAAAATAACATTTTATCAATTTTTGTATCGTGAAAAATGAATGTGAATTTCTTAAAAAGTAATTTATCGTTGAAGTTTTAACATGTTCCGAAAGAGATAGTAAAATATTAACTAAATTACTAAAAAATAATATCCTGTTGATTTTTTAACAAAAATATGATCTGAAAAACTTCGCTTGAAAAAGAATAAATGAAATTAATAATGTGAAAAATAGTTTAATCTTCTTAAATTATTTATCCACTGGTTATAAATGATTGCTACCCTTCAAAGAGGCAATTCAACTTCTTTTAAGAAATCTCTTGCATGCATTTACTTTTATATCGTTTAATATTTACTTTTAATTTCTGTATTAAAGAAAAGGCTAATTGAATGTTGGAAAAAACGTTATTAGAATAATTATATAAACAATAAAAATTGGCATTATTATTAAAACAATAATATTGTCAAAATAACACTATATATAAAATATAAGCTATTTTTAAATTTAATAATCGTTGAAAGACGAGTTAAAAATACAATAAATACCTAATTATTGTTTACATCGTTGTCTTGACGAAAGGGATTGGTTTTTTTTTCATTCGCGTCGAAGTGACGTCATGCTGACATATTCTGGTTATTTCCCTAGTCGGCCACAGATGGCGTATTGTCTATGTGAAGTGTAATGTTAAAAAGTTGCCAATAGGGTCCATGGGAAAAATTCTTCTTCTCTGTGGTACAAACCTTGTGCAGACCAGTTCCATTTTCGTTTCAGTGAGCTTTCGATATTTTAATTATTTACAACAACGGGTCGACCTCTTATAATAGCTTTTTATTATTTTAATAGTTATAGAAGCAAGAAAAAATTGTTTAGCATATCAAATAAGAAATGCGAATCCTCCATTGCAAACAACGTTTATTTTTTAGATTTGTGGCAATCTATCTACACCGGAAATCATAAAGTCAAGACCAAATATCATCAATCTTTTACACTGTTGCCAATAAAATTACTTGATGAATTAAATTAAATATAATAATAAATTAATGTTAGGAAGATTATATCTACAAAAAAAAATTTAAATGCTGATTGAGTCAGTCACTACAAGTCTTTGATAAAAGTTTATATACCCGTATAAAATTTACCTGCTCTTATCAAGAAGGATATCTAACAATTTACACTTGACACTAATATGGCAATAAAACCTTGGTTTTCCATTCTAAAAGGCAGAATTCAAAGTGACTAGTTTTGTGCATAAAAGGCTTGCTGCGTTGCGTTCTTTTATCAAGCTGCGGAATGAGACATCTGATACTTCTTCTCTATGTATTATCTCCTATCGACGAGTTTTCTGTCTTGTTTATTTACATAACATGTTAACCTTGACTTTATTTGCATTACTTTTTAACTTTCGCTTTGAAGATTCCATTGACTTAGCATTACAATTGAAGTAGGTATTTTAAGGTATTTAAAGTAAATAAATAAAACGGAAAACACGTCCATATGATACCAATTAAGTTGGAATACAAATTTTTCTGCAATTTTAGCATCGTTTCCTCTGTTAACAAATAATTGAAATCTATAATTAATTATAGATTTCAATTATCAGAATTCTGATAAATGCTTTTCCTCCCTCCTGTTTCCAAATAAAATACATTCAAAGAGACAAATGGCGCTGAAAATTGAAAAGGAGAATTAAACACAATCACTTCGTTTGATTCGTAATCCTTTCAGAAGGAAACGCCTACAACTATAACTGTCAATTACCAACTCGGACATAATAGACCAAGCTTTATATTAAAGAAATCGAAACGCTTAACAGGTTAATCGCCGCCTTTTAATAAAAAAATTATATATAGAAAATATTTGAATTAAAATAGTGGTAGACCTTTGACAGCAGGTTCATTCACTTCCAATGTTTATTTCTAATTTCTTTAATATACAAGCTATGTCTGGAAAGTGAAGAGAAGTGTGGATGATTCTAAAGAAATTTTGTTGAAGTAATACTTACCGAATTACTTCGTAAACAAAATGTCAGTCTCAAACTGGCGTTGAGTCGAGAATAATTGCGTTCTTTTTAATTGATGAATGTTCTTGCACTTTAATTTCCTTTGATGAAAAACAACAGTTGAATTTGACAGTTTACAAAAAGAAACTTACAGAATTTCATAAAAATTATCATACTAACGTAGCTCTAAATTGGAGAGACAGAAAAGCAGTTTCGGTTTTATTTATTTATTAATATTTAAATATTCATCTGATATATTTTAATCTGAAATGTCTCAATATTATTCGAAATCATGCGCACCATGTATAAACTAAAATTCTGCATTCAGATCACTGCATTAATTCTGGTTTCAAAATATGAAGAGAAAAGTGTTCGGTTGAAAATCATCTTAATCGCAAAGATATTTTCACGCGATGTAAGTACCACTTGAACATTTGCATCTTGCTTCACCATAATTTTCGAAGCATATTAAACATGCAATAGTATGGAAAAATGCATGGTATAAGTATTTTGAAACAGCATAGTGTACCTGGAAATGACCATTTCAAAGCGTAGGTGGCGTTTTCATCGTCGGTGTGTATTTGGAGCACCATGTTTCTCTATTCGAAAAGAGAGATACTGCTAAGTCCATTAAACGTTATTGAATGCAATCCTGTTACAAATCCTAGAAAGATTATTTCGTGTTCATAAAATGAAATCTCGTTTTAAAAATTATCGGTTTAACAGTTAACCTTAGGATTAAAATAATTGCATTGAATATCCAGAACGCTGGGTGAAAATGTAAAATGTAATTTCAAATTTTTATCATGCAGAAAAGTGGTCAAAGGTTAATACAAATATTTTGCTTTCAAAATTAAAAAAAAAATTAACTGTTATAGCTCTTAATGGAAAAAAACACTGTTTTAATTAACAAAAAGTGAATTTATTGCCAGTTGATATCAAGGATGCAGGGGCAGTTTTCTAGTCTACATTTGACACTTAGTCATATGCAATACTTTTGTTCTTTTTAGTCCATTGCAATTAGAACAAAAAATGTCAAATAGTGATTTTTTTTGTAAATTATAACATAGGCCTGCGAAATTTAACTCCTTTATTCGGGTTTACATAAATGTATGCAAATTATATGATATTTGGCATGCCTATTTAAAAAATAATATCCATTCTTCTGTATCGCGAAAGATTTTTTCATTTGCGAAATTTAAAATTTCGTATTTGAGATGTTTTAAAAATCTTTCGTATAAGCAATTTACAATATATATTTATTATTTTACTAGAATTTAATTACAAAAAATCAAGTAATAATCAGTTATATATATATAAAACAATTATTAAAATTTCAAATTTATTTTACTTTATCTATAAAGGAATGCTTTTCTTCATCAGATTTTGAAACTGGTTTATTGTTTTTTTAAGTCCAACATATTCACATCCCATTGTCCTTGTTATCGTTTTTCATTCTTGAAATATCTCAACCATTTCTTCACTGAGTACCTGTGGCGGTTCGACCATTCGGTCTACAGACGCGCTGAAATTGTATTAAATGCTTGTATTTTCATATTTATTCTAATTCGCTTTCTTTTCCACTTTGAGAGTTGAATGATCAACGAAAATCGCAAAATAGTAATAAAAATTAAAAAGAAATCGGAAAATAAATCAAGAATTAAGAGAGAGACAGACCAGAACTGCATAGAGTTTTACACCTCCTAAGGAGCAAAATGCGACCACTGAGCAACGCGGAGTGCTTTGTCGGAGAAAAAAGCGACCTTTTCTCTTCTTTTCCCTCGAGCTGCGATTTTCACAGCTCTCGTTTTTGGCGGAACTTCCGCCTTTGCTTTCCTCATTTCGCTTCTTTTCGCTTTTTCCAATCATTAAATAGTTTTTAAATCAAAATCTTGAGGAGTTGGTAATTTTTATCTCTTTTATCTTCTTTTGGTGCTACTAGATAGACATTTTAACACTATTCCAATGCGGCTTTGCACTCCTAAAAGAAACCCTGCTCCTTTATGTAAATCACCCTTTCCCGTTGCTGGAGGAGTTGTAAACGGTTTCGAAATGGGCATGCGAAAAAACACCTGCAAATTCATTATTTTGGTGTAGAAATCTTTGATAGTGCAATGCTCTTAATTATGCGAAACACCAGCAACTTCCTTAGTAGTGTTATGTTTTGAAAAGAAAAGTGCCAAACTGTCAAATATCAACTAACACACTATTTACATAAAAAGTTTCAGTTTTAATAAAGTGGTGGTTTCTAAAACTTTATCTATTCGTCTTAGTGTTCATGTCATATATGTTAAGCGTATATTACTAATTAGATTTCGGTTTAGATTTCACGTATCTGGCATTTCCTGATTTTAGTGTTGACAGCATAAATAACATAAGATAACTGCAGCAAAACATAGCTTTAAGTAACGAACAGTTTACACTTTTTATACAACATGCATGTCGATGTTCATCAAGGGATGGTGTCGCCATGCGAATTGATTCCAGTTTGCAAATCAATAACAAAGGAATGCACAATTGAAGTTGTGAATTATCTTACTCTATACAATTATCAACAACGAAAGGTTAGAGGTTTGATTCCGTAAGATAGGAACGAAAAATATATTCTGAATTTTCATAATTTAAGCAACAGCTATATAAGCTACAGTATAGGTCATAAAAAGAGGTCTCAAGAATATTGTAGATTCTTTTATTAATCACCGTGCTGTGGGAAAATAAAAATTTGCATATTAAACATTTTTAATATTATTGGCTAAAAAACGCAATTATCGGTAAACTTTCATGTTATATCGTTGTCTTGTGGAATTTGAGAAACTTTCCCTGATTTGTCGTCTGCTTCTGCATGTATTGTGAACGTTGCAAATTGGTGCTGTTTTATTAGGTTCATGATCACTTCTAACTAAAATAATACTATAAAATACAAAGACAATGTATTTTCAAATTGCAATTAATTTTCTATATTGGGGTAAATGAGCTTCAACTGCCAAAGTTATTTCCCATATTTACGTTAATAGCGGATATCAGAGGAGAAAAATAGAACTACTGAAATCTCAAGGAAATCAGCCAATTCAAAACAACAGAATGTTGTGTCAGATACTCTGACCACACAGTCTAGAATTTCAACTGAGGGGAACATGGAAGAAGGGAATGTGTAGCATAAAAATAAACATAGATGCGATGAAAATGGTTTTTATGCAACGTTTATGCTATTGTTTGCAAGAAGAAATTCACAAAACCACTATGGCACAACTAGTCTTCAAATTTAGATAATTTAGAATACATTAAAATATTAGAGTAAATTCTGGATTAACTTAAGCTGTATTATACAACAGGCAATCTAAATTTAAATCAAAAGAAGAGAAAGAAGGTTTGAAAAAATAAAAAACTGTTGGAGTTGTAGATCATAATTTGGTGTGTAGACAAAGAAAAAAAAACAAGCTCCATTCTAGAGCGGGCAGTCTGGATTTAAATTTATAAAAGAAGAAAACAAACAAAGTTTTTAAAAACAAGACAATGATGGAGCTCCAGATCGCAACTTGGTGAGAAAGATAAAGAAAATCTTTCAAAAGCATGACAGTAAAAATAATTATCGAGAAAGTAATAATGTGAATACGGTTTAAAAACCGGTTGGTAAAAATATCCGTTTTCAATAGTTTCTCAACAAAAGGTTCATTATGATTTTGGAAAATAATTGGAATGTCCTTCACTAGTTTTGAATTAACTCGAAGAAACAGGTGTATATAAGAAGTGACATTTGAAACTCATGATTTGCTTAAATTATTTGTTTCTCGTTCTTTATCATATATTGCATTAATTCTGGGAATAATGAGTGATATTTGACCAAAAGATGAATAGCTTTCCGGTATAAAATCAGCTTCTATCTTATCGGTTACTCTATTAGTCATCTATGGTTATTGTTAAGCAATTTATCTTAGAAGATGTTGCATATAAAGATAGATTTTTGAGGATCTTAAGGTCTTTAGATCAAAGGTAAGTGGCATTTGGTTTCGTTTAATCAACGTTTTTGTCAACAATATTTTACTTTATATTATACGACATAAAGATCGTAAATATCGTATTCGACAAAAAATTCAACCTAAAGATGCCGATAAATATCCACAAAGTCAGACATGCAGTAAGACAATTTTATAAATAAGAAGAGCAACGGCACTTACATAAAAAAATATTAATTTAAATATTATTATGGAAATTATAGTAGGGACTGAATGACGTTTGTCGTTTATGCGAACACGATCTGTAAAAAAAGTTAAACTCCTTGTAATAGGAAAATGGAAAAATTACATAGTTTCAGTAGGGTAAAATCACTGGAGGTTGACTATGATTTCAACAAACAAAAAATCATGGATGACAGGATAAATTTTTACAAAGAGGGTAAATAACCCCTATATCAGATATTTAAAAAGTTCAAAAATGTTAGTTATAGGTTGCTGAAAATTGAGTATTTTCTTGCCCCTTGAAATTTAAAAACAAATTGAGATTGGTGGTATTGCTTGTTAAGGGAAGCTATACGTTATGTAAAAGTTATTCTTTGCTGTAACGAATTTGATCTTCCCAGCTAAAAATGAACTGTAGTTTTTCTACAGAAGTGAAGTATTTTTTAAGTTTTTTTGCAGTCAACTGTAGATTTTCTGTAGTGCAATCTTGACTATAAAAATACTTCAGTTAATTTGCAGCTAATGTGATGTAATTTTGAAGTAATTTATTTCAAAAATACCATGAGATATTATCTGCAAAAATACTGTAGTTTGTGTGCAGTAATTTTACAATGATAAATTCCAAAAATAATGAGACTTTAAATCTGTAGTAATGCTGCAGTAAATTTAAAGTTATTTTATAGCCATTAATTCAGTACATTTTCTGAAGTATCTACAGAATAACTGCAGTAACTGTGAGGTAATTTTACAGGACTTATATTTTATAGGAAGCTTGTGTGATATTTTCTGTAGTTTATTTGCAGTTTTAAAAAGTGATGTTAAAGATTTCATTTTTTGGTATTGTTGCATGACCCACTACTTTTCTCACTAAACTATAATTAATACTATTTTCAAGACTTAATTTAAGCACATGGGAAAGCCCCCCCCCTCAAACAAATATTGAAAGCAAGTAAATTTTAAAATTCAATACAAATACACATTTTAAAATCAATCAACATTGTTTATTGTTAATAAAATCTCAGGCCTAACTTTATTACTGGCTGAACATGTAAAAAACAAACCCACTCATAAATATATATTAAGAGAGATCTAAATTAATTATAACAGCTAAATATGCTGCCCAATATAGAAAATCATGTTAGCAATAATTCAAATGCCAGGTTGTATAACGGATGATTCAGATGAGATGCTTGAAATAAAAAAAATTAATGCATAATTTTTTGGGATTTAACCAATAAAACTTTTATGGTTTAGCAATCTATTTTCTTTATTAAAACAGATTGAAAGTACAAGTAATTGATATAGCACAGCCAAACCATAGGACAGGACAGCAAGGCACATGCCCTTGGGTAAAATTCTGAGAGGTGCCAAAAACAAAACAAAATAATTGCACTTATCTTTCAAACCACTATAAAATGGAAAGACACATGAATTCAATTCCTAACTGTGGTAAGCTAAAATCCATCAAAACTTACCTGCAATCTCCAATAGCTCAAGATTAGTTAACATCTCTGGCAATTAAATCTATAGAAAATGAACTTATGCTTTATGAACTTAAAACCCCATAAAGCAGCTTGCGTTACAAAAAGCAAGGGGAGCAAAGAAATTTTTGCAATACTTTGAATCTCATTATCATCCAAGTAACTTGTCTCTTTTAGAAGACAGGGTCTGTCTAATTTGATTCATGTTTTTTCTTTCAAAAACATAATAAAAATTAAAACAGTTTGGAAATTCACACACACAAAAATCACACCACAAATGCAAATTTTATTTAAATGAACAGCAAAATATTTACATACATCATTATACATTTAGAATAAAAGAGGAAATAAAAAGTAAATTAAATTGTATTATTTATTAATTTGAAATAAGATTTATCAACAAATAAAAATGATCATCACTTTTATTGTACCTACACTAATCTGTTTTTAAAAAATCAATATTCTGCTACATTTATTGGCATGAAATATGTGACACTCTTTTCAGTCATAGGCAAAATCACATATTTCTTTATCACATCAAAAGGTCTAAATGCTATTGTTTTACTTTTACACTGAGCATCGTCATCTGATATAGACAAAATGTTCGAACAAAGAGATCCAACCTGAGGATAACACATCAAGAACTTATCGCTGGAATGTTCTCCCCTATAAAATACACTTCACCATTTAAACTATAATGCGATGAATTTCTACACAATTTCTGCTAGATAATGATACAGCATAATCAGCATGAATAAATTTAGAACAATAATCCTTACAACTAAAAATGTGTCCCGAATAGCACATCCTATTATAAAATTGCACTCGGGTTGATATGAGTTGATCACCTAATAGCTTTAAAATTGCCTTTTCTTCAGTTCTCAGTAAATTATGATATGTAGGCTTTCCATATAACATGCAACCATTTATATTGGTAACCTTCTCTGTTACAGCATGTTTTGCTTGCATCTCTTCAATAAATTTTAAAATTTGATGATTTCTTATCTCTTGTTTTGATACAAGAACTCCAAGAAGCGATTTACTGGTGTAAGCTGACGTAATCTGCATAGGTACAGCCTTTGTACCATGATGTAGCGTTTCCAGTTTACCAAGTGCATCTTCAAATACAAAACATGAATTTGCTCACAGAGGACCCCAAGCCTTTACTGTAGCAGGCAGATGCAGCAATAAATGAATATTATACGATTGCTCTGCTATTCCGTAGATATCTTTGATGCCAGACACAAATATTTTTAAACAATCTTCTGCTTTTGCGATATCATCTCGGGAGATGTTTGTGGCCAAGAGTAAGGTTATGCCATGCACAAAGAGAAGCCAATGTTTATATACAATATGGTTCAAAATATTTTTTAGAAGTACAGGTGAAGTTAACAAAAAAATTCACCATTCAGAAGCTTTCCAAAATGAAATATCTTTGGTGGTACGTAATTTACGGGTAGCTTCGTGTGGGAGCTTTAGATCTCTTATACGTATATCTAACCTTCGAATATCTTTGGCCCTTAGAGAATAAAGAGAGCCAGAACTCTCTACAAAAAGACATACAAGTTGGCGAGTTACACCAAGAAGTACACAGTGCATATAATCAGGAATAAAACCATCCACCATGTCAAAATTTGGGTACAAGTTCATTAATACAGATGTACCTTTAACACCTTTAACTGATTTATCAGTGGCCAGTGCTTCTTCAGCATTTTGAACACAATTTTCAAATGTACGTTTTGCAGCTACTTGTCCATTGAAAGGATAGATTCGGCAATGTCCTTTCCCTTTCGCCACTCTCAAACCCTCTTGTTCACAAAATCCACATCCAAATTTTCCATTGAATTGTTTAAAATTTTGCATAGCACAACGAGCTGGTGCATCACTGCTACAAGTTAATGTAAAAACTTTTGTTGTTTTAACTGAATCCTTTCCATGCTTAATATCTTTCCATTTTATGCCTTCTTTTTGTAATTTTTTAAGTTCCTCAACAAATGGTATTAAGAAGTCGTTCATAACTGGTTTTTTTGAACCAAACCACAACGCACACATCATTATATTTTTTTTCTCTCTCAAGAGGCTCAAGTTCATTAATTATGTCCTGAATGGGCCAAATATCATACTTACTCTTTCTATAAAGTGGTATTCCATCCACATTAAACTATATAGATAGATTACTTGAATCACGCAAACCATCAATATAACGATACAAGTCCCCATCCATGGTATCCCTGTAAGTGTCACAATTGCTTTGAAATTTCGATTTGTAGGTAAGAATATTATTAATGAGATCTTCATTTTCCAGTTTCATCTTTAGTTGATATGAAAGAGGCATATAAATAAAACAAAAATTGCCTTTCTTTACTAATTCATCACTAATAAAAGATTCTGAACATGTTGCACACTCGTTAAGATCATTTTCACGACAAAGTTTACAAATATAGCTATCGCAATGAGGACAATAAAGGTGTAGCTCACATACATTACTTATTGTTGATGTACCTTGATAAAAAAGATATTCTGTCTCTGGTAGATTACAAGGTGGTAAAAGATTTTTTAATAACTTAAGCAATCCATCAACACAAGTTTTCGATAGATTGAATTTGATAGAATAAGCTAAAATGCTAACAAAAGCTTCCAAATTTGTAACATTAGCCAATTCATAAAGTGGTTTATTAGCATTTTCAATGAGTTCTTGGAAATCATCTTTTATTGAAAAACTGTTTTCTGATGAATTTTCATTTTCAGTATCTAGTTCTGATTTGTTGGATAAAGTACTATTAAAACTTGATTCACCACTTATTGTTTCATTCTGCATTTTATACATTTCTGATTCTTCACATGAGACATCACTGCCTGCACTTTGCATTCCATTCTCTATTCCTTTAGAATCTGTACATAGCACATCTGTCCTGTAACGACTGAATGTTCGAATGGGTATGGTTTCATCCTTCCATAAATATTTTTTATACTTTTTTGACATGATAAAAGATCAGATATTACACGAAACTTTATTTGTAAAATACTTGAAATAGAGAATTAATGGATTTGTAGCAACAAATGCTGTTATTCCCTAGTTTCAAAATAAAAACAGTACCATAATGACGATTCAATAATACTGATTAGTTCATTCTATAAAGAGTATTGTAGCTATATATCTACACACTGGAAATCGAGTCATAAACCACCATGCAACAAAATCAAAATATAAACAAATTGGAGAATTTTTCTAATCACGGTTACGGCTACCTAATTTCCATTTTTGCAAGCTGTTAATTTTACATTGAGTAAAATAACCAAAAAAATAAATGTTAACCATTCTTATTCAAATATTCGGATAAACATTGAAAAATTATGTAACAGTTGTAAGCGCAATATTTTGGAGGGAGCCAGATAAAAAATAAATCTAAATGTATTTTCAAATATGTATCTGAAAAGGTTCGTAAAACAAAATTATTATTTTTTTTCAGTATTGCATTCTTTTTCATTTTGTTTACGATGAAATATTTAATGATATTGCCTTTTTTTGTTTGTATATAAATTCGGGTGTTGCATATTCAAGTCTCAATCTCAGGTCACCCAACTAACCAATCAAGAAATCAATCATTTTATAGCGATTATCGCAAATTTTCAAATCGAGACAAATAGCGACCAACTTGACTTCGCGTCTGAATAACGAGCACGTTTTCAACATAAGCCTCGCAATCGTATTTGTTTACTACTCCGTAAGTATATGTATAATGGAGAAAAAAAATGTTCGTTCTTGTGTTCTTCTACGAAGAGAAGAAATACTCCGTATTAAAGTTGAAGGAAGCAGTTAAAAACTCTGATCTACAAATGATGAATCTTCACACTTGGGATACGAAAAAGTCTGTGGAGACGAAGTGGAGAGATGGAGCGTATCCAGCAAAATTTCTACAATTTGGAGGTAAGTTTCAGATAGTTTATATTTTAAACGGTCTTTGTGTGCCATATCTCGTGATCTTTTTGCTTTGACTAAATAAAGAATTTGAAATCAACTCGGAATAATGCAATATGAAAATTATTTACGTTAACAACGAAATATTGTGTAATCTATTAGAATGTAAATTTTTAAAAGTTTTTCAGAATCTCCTTAGATTTGAATTTATGCTTTTCCCAAGACAGTATTCATTATGTTACTGTACCTTTAAATGTACATTTAAAAAAAAGGAGAATTTTAATTGAAAATATGTAATATTTATAACAGCTTAGATTTAACTAAGACCATGGTTTGACTATTTTGGTGCCGAGTTCTGTGATTTGGTAACCCTCTCCTATCAATTTACTACACTTATTCTCGAGAAATAAACTTATTAATATATATTTAATATTTGTGATAGAGGCCCTAAAACCAGGATTTGAATGTT
Organism: Araneus ventricosus; assembly: GCA_013235015.1. Lineage (NCBI taxonomy): Eukaryota > Metazoa > Arthropoda > Arachnida > Araneae > Araneidae > Araneus > Araneus ventricosus. The sequence goes on along the minus strand of BGPR01009873.1, from coordinate 795 downwards.
AAATTGATTTATGTAGTATACAAATTTCTCATCCAGGAGTAAAAAAAAATTATAGAATTCTTTTTTAGAATTTTTTTTGTAATTCATTTTAATTTTCAGAAAATAGAAATGATATGGAGTTGCTGATTGATGGTTTGGTCGATGGCAGTATTACTTCTGAAGAAATTCCAGTTCTGCAAGATGTTGAAGGCCTCAAAAAACGGTCCTGCACACATGTTCAGGAGGAAGCCGTATCGGAAACTGTTGAACTTCAGCAATTTAAGCGGTATGTATATCAATTTAATCACAATTGTATTTTAATGTATTCGGCCTTGCATCATTAAGAACTCTGCTTAATTCAAATCTTTGAATTTTATTATAGCGGAGCTCCATTCGGGTACATTTTTAAATGGGAGGAATGTTTATATCTTACGTCATATTGAAATTTGTTAGAGGGTCCATTCTATGGTTATGCATGTAACAAACAAAAACTTTGAAGCTTTATGAATAATGTTGAAAGTGTACTTCAATTTTTCATGTTAAATGTCATTCGAGTATGGTAAATAGGGTATCTGGATTATTTTTATGTACCTGTAATTTGACTAAGAAGCTTATGAGGAAAGTTTTTCTCAAATGCTTTTGTTTTGTAAAAATGTGATTATTTTGCAACACAATCACAGTTTAGGGCACTTTTCTACTACATTGGTTGTTCTGCTTAGGACTATTTACACAATTTATGACACCTAAAAAATAAATTATTTGACAGTTTGCTGAATAATAGTTTGTTTTTAATCTAAAGTGATGTAATATATCCTT
>BGPR01009872.1:37360-55368 GCA_013235015.1 Araneus ventricosus | reverse complement strand
GTCATCCCGGATCCTTAAGTGCGCCAGAACTTCCAATATCAACTACCATAGCTGTATGTAAAGAAAGAATTTAAATTATATGGATTAATTTCTGCTTTATGTTTTGCTTCTTTTTGCCTTAATTTTCATCATTCTTACCAATTATTCAATTTTAATGAATCATGGTAGGTGTTCTTAAACTGATATTATCCATAGTAAATGTATCACATTGACCCAGAAATGAACTAAAATTAATCCATTAAAGTGCTTTTCGTGACCAGCCTCTGAGCCTAGTAAAGTGGGCAGCTCTCTATTAGCAGTAAACTAGGATAATAATGTATGGCTGCTTCTTTATAAAAATGCCCAGACCGTTTGATCAGCCAATTCAAAATTGATAACTGTTAGCTGAAGAAGGAGGTTAACGCGGTAAGTACCTGTTTAAATAAAAAATTTGGATTTCTTTATTTATTAATTTCGTTTGGTAAATCTGTGCTGGCTTATTTATGAACTCAGTTTTTCTGATTGATATTCAGCATTCAGTTTTAATATTAGCTGTTGCAATATATTTATTTCCTTTTATTTTGTTATACTTTTTTAGCCGTATTAAAGGAAGTTGTTTCTTTCTATTTTTGTATCGAGTTTTATTTATTTCAAGTCTTTACATTATTTTCTTCCTCCTTATTGAGATGTCGCATCACTAAAAGCAGTTAGGAATACAGAGTCTTCTATTTGATTTTTTTACGACAATGTATCAATTGTATAAGATTTTATAAAAAATATAGCATTTCTTTATATTTTGAATATTTAAATTTATTTTAGATTTTTATTTTTTACGCTAAGTGATTTTTATTTTCTTTAATCTTGTTGCATTTATTCTTTTGATCGGATAGAACCCTCTTAATTTGTGTATATTTATTGTTAAAACTAAACTCTCCTGTCTCCCTCCCCGTTCTAATAACAATAATTCGAGTCTTCTGTGCATGTTCCTGAAAAAAGAAAAATGAGCATGCCGAAAAATAGAATAAGATTGAATGTTTAACTCTAATTGATGAAATTCTGTTCAAAAGCTGAGAAAATTCAAGGTCTCTGAAAACAGAAAAGAAAAAAAATGAAATTAAGATTATAAGTATCAAATTATTATGTTTATTTTATATTTAAATATTTTATTTTAATGCACGGATGATAAGTTATGATTGAATTGATGCAAATCTGTGAAAGGACGTTGTGAAAAAAAAAATCTAAGTCACTAAAATCAAACTTTTGGAAAAGAAATAAGCCGAGATTGAATTGATGTAAATCTGTGAAAGGACGTCGTGAAAAAAAATCTAAGCCACTAAAATCAAACTTTTGTAAAAGAAATAAGCCGAGAAAATTTAAAGTTCTTCAAAAATTTTCAAAGTCCGAAAATAAAAATAAATTCCTTATCATCCTTCTTATCTAATCTAAGAGGAGTTCTAGCACATTCCTTATCTCGACTCGGTTGGAAGTCGGGTGGGGAGGAAAGTCGGGAGGGGGAGTTAGTGGCTTATCCCGGATCCCGTTGCGCCAGAACCCCCAATATCTAACTACTTATGGTGAAAGCAATGATCAAGGTTCTAAGAAATATTTGCATTTAGAGAAAAATTATGGCAAGTCAAATATTCTCTTCTTCAAATTATAAAAAAAATACATAGAAATAAACAACATTAAGCAGCTGCAAACCAAAAACTATTGACTTCAGAACTATATCTGTAGTTCATTGCCTTCATAATACTTAAAGTAATATGTGTTCAAAATTCCAAAGAAATATAATCATAATCTTTTCAGATATCATGTTTTGCGTAAAGAACTTTTAACAAACTATATGTTTTCAGAAAACCAATTTAAACTTTTTCATTTGTTTTTCATTAAAAATATATAAATTAAACTTACTTTATAATTCTCCACATTTTAGTATATACCTTCTTTATTCACAATATCGTCACTTTTTTCTTCATTTTGACTGCCCAGTTTTTTAAAAATATTTTTTTTCCCTGCCAAGACCGTCTCTTAGAAGTAACGAATCTCTGGTTATTGAAGTTAAAATATTGTTCCAAAGTATATATTGAGAAGACACTATTCCTAGATCATGGAATTCTCCTATAAGGCCATATAATACATCATTAAACAGTAATACAGCTATTGATGTCCCAAAACGTGAAGTTTGGGACATCAATAATAATCGACAAATGTGCATTTTGGCAAAATTGTCTACAGATGATTGTAAAAACTCAAAAATTTATTTAAATTGATATGGCTTGCAGACAGAGTATATAATAAATTTAAATAAGTAAAAGTAAATTAATTTATTATTCATAGTGCAGTGTATTTGTAAAACGTTGGAAAATTGCTAATTTCTGGTTTCGATTTTAGTCACCGTGTTTTATAAAAAATTCCAAAACTCCGTTTCTATTTATCGTAGAAATAAAATTAACCCAAATTTAGAAAGCTAAATAAATAAGCTCTAAAATCAAGCTGTAAAAATAGTGAGTTTGTACCCAAAACCGCCTTTCGAACGTAGTTAGATACCTTAAAAGATGTAAACACTGAATGTTAAAGACGAGAAAAAAACATATTAGGAATTTTAAGTTTTGTTCTTAAAAGCATTTAAAGGAGATGAATCTAGAGTACATACCAGTTATAAGCACCGCCTTGCGATCGGGCTTTAATCTTTCACTCAAGAATATTTTCTTTGAAATTTGAAACGTCAGTTTTGTAACGCCAACACACATCAGAAGGTAAGGCAAACGGGAAAAGCAGTTTATCACCTTATTGGGTAAAATCGAGTACAGAATATTTATAATTAAAATTGTGCCTAATAGGTGACTCAGATATAGAATAACATGTCTTCCTGCCATTTTGAAAATTTAAAAATTCTTTACTTTTTCTAGTGACCTTTCCTTTTTCTTTGGGTTTTAAATACAACTTTCAAAAAATCCCTAGAAAGTGAATTCTTATATGTCACCAAATAAATCAATTTCAATTCAATGGGCGCTAATGAGTATTATTCTCTCATACAATCTGTGTTAGTTGTTTCTAAGGAACTGGCTAATATTCGTGCGATTTTTATCTGAACAATGAAGTTCCAGAACAAGCTATATGTAATTTGCCAAATCGTTTTATCAAGCAATGCAAATTATTTTGCAATAATTGAAAGTATATTTATCTTTAGCAGCAATTTATGAATCGAATTCCATTTTGTAGATTCTAGAAAACACAGGAAGGCTGAATTGAATATATCCGACTTATGTAGGTTTACCATACGTCCGGATTTCGTGATCACGTCCGCGCTTGTGTCCGGAGCTTCAAAATGTCCGGATTTTCGCGAGTAACTGTGGCAAGAGAGAAAATTGGTTGTAATAGGAAAAATCTGATGTATTCGGAAAAAATGACGTCATTTCACCTATAATAAAAATTCATTATTTGATCATCTGTTGTAAACTCGCCTCACCCACTAGTTGACATTTTACTTTCACGACTTCTACGCTTTTGTGCGCATGTGTTTAAACATATTATTCGCCTGATTATCTCTCGACCCTTCTTTACAGGTTTTCTCAAGTGTTGAGTATTTAAAAATGCAGAAAAAGAAGTGCGGTTTTACTGAAAATTTAAAAGAAGTGTATTAGTATTTAAAGCAGCGTGAGAACAGTATTTGTCATGTCAACAGTTTATATGTAACTCAAAATTTTATGTAGAACATTGAGAGGACGACGCGTACTTGAGAACCACTTTAAATCAGAAAGACGCAGGAAATTTGAAAGAACAGCTTCTAACAAAAGGAACAGCTACTAATTATTGAACAATTTTTTTCTTGAATTTAACACTTTTGGATGCATCGAATTTAGGCGTGGTTCGTCAGATTCGAATCGACCAACTTCTCTGTATTTCACATTTTAGACTAAAAAATAAGGAAGACGGGAGGACAATTTCTGCCTATGTTACCCTTCCCTATGTTACTGCCTAGTAGCGACATAAAAATAGGTCGCATGTCTTTCAGACGAATTTTCGATTCGGTCCAAGTAACTAATAGCTAAAAAAAGTGAACGAAAGAGACAGTTTCGAACTTCTTGTCCGAATCATAGTAGCATGATAATGTTTTGGCTTGATTTATCTGTCTTAATATGTTCTTTTAATAAATATGAAAGTATGTTTGTATGTCACTGTTTTTGTCCGATCATGTTGAAATTTGGCACACAAGACCTTCGAGACAAGAGGAAGGTCACTGTTAACTTTACAAACTCAAAAAGTAATTTCAATGTTAATTAATTAAAAATGAAGAAAAATGTTGACGTTTCTCCAAGACATCGTCTGAAACAATTATCCCATAATTTTTACACCATTTTAAAAATTAAAAAATAGATTTTTAACGATATCATTTTAATTGTGGTACGACTTTTTTCCAAATTTTTACAAATTTTAAACAAATAACTTTTATTGATTTATCTCTAATTTTATAAATGTTTATTATTTAAACCAGTTTTCATATCTGTCAGAACCTGTATCTGTCTGTTAGATATAATCTACTGACAGCGGTACTGAAGAGCATGCTGTATTTTATTTTTTCTATTTTTATGGTAACTTTGAATCTTCCATTTTCTTTCAATTTACCATATAGTAAATTGTTTGTGCTGCGTATATATTAAATCGAATAAATTATGAAATGAAGAATAACTTATAACTTATTAAAACAGACGTGTTCCGTCTTTCATTGTTTCTGCTTACTACTGGTCTTTCTAAATGAATAAGCATTCTGTATTGTGTGTGAGATTAGCGGATATCGATTAGTTCAAACCTATCAAAATGCCAGCGAATAAAATTAAGTGTTTTGATCTGAAAACTCTGACATTCAACAAGAAAAAGCCCTTCTTTGGTCAGACATACTTAAACAAATTGAGTTCCGTCTACGGAAGGTGTGTATCTGAGCTAAACGTTCAGAGTTTCTACGTCAAGAGCCAGAGAAATGTAGGAGGAAAGAGAGCTTTTCTTGCACCAAGTCCGTTTCAGAGTTTCTACGTTAAGAGCGAGCTTAAAAGGGAGGTAACCCTAAGCGAGTTACTTCCGTTCGGCCGGAATGGGCGGGGTAAACAAGAGCGACACAGCTGCCGCGGCAATTAATTGGGTACTGCGCACTCCGCATTATAGGCCGATTACGAGTGGTTGATAAAAAATTATAACTAATTAATGCAAACAATAGCATTAAAAACTGAGGAGAAGCAAAAAATTTCAATAGCCCTAAAATATAAATGATATCAAAATGAAATAAAGCTCTATCTATAGTCAAAAATAAAAATAAAATCCAAAGATTCTCTGAGCGAATTAGAATTATCACAAGATAAAAAATACTATTATTAACCGAGTCATTAAATATTGCAAAAGCCCTAAAGATAAATAGAATCTAGATTAAATAACGCTACCCTATCTACAAACAGACTTAATAAACTATTAAATATAAAATATTGCACTGAAACTTAAAACAACACAAAATGTATAAGAAAAATACAATCCAATTTGGAAATACAACAATTATTATGGCCTTGCGAATTCGGGATATTCATACCGTGTTGCTCTTGGGCTACGGTAACATTCCTCCAAGAATCCTAATTGTTCAAAGAGAATTTGGAGTATGCCCCAAATTAGTTCAAGATATTAAAATACAAGAAATATTACCAATCTAGATATAATTTAGTCTTAAGAGCACAAAGAATAATTTTAAATGGGTTTATTATAAGAATCTTAACAATGAATCTATTATATTTACCAAAGTCATATTATCAATATTTTAGAAAGTTTATATATTGCATAGATTTCAGAATTTCAAACCTATTATTCTTTGCAAATCCTTGATAAGCATACCATACCATTTCAAATCTGACAAAGAATCACAAACAACTCGACTCATTTCCGCAGTAAACTGGAAGCAATCTTATCTAAATTAGCATATGTAAATAAGCATTATTTACATTTACTTGAACTACTACTTCTACCAGGGCCGGCATTAAGCCGATTGGACCGATCGCTCCAAATAGGGACCCGCGCTAGCGTGCTACGAAGAATTCAATCGAATTTATTCAAATTAAAATCAATTAATTATTGTTTTTAACAAATTATTTTTAAAACATGCTTTTGTTGCATTACAAAAACATGATTTGTTTGAATACATCTAAGAAAGTTTTTCAAGTGTAAATTACTAGCGGATGTTCACGATAAAATAAAATTTTTCAAATGTTCAGATGCGAAATAAGAGTATATACTTCCGTTTGAATGTCGTGGGCATAATAATAATTATGGGAATTCAGTTTGATTTGAATTTCCAAGCAGTTTTTTTTGGAACATCGAGAAGACTATTATCTCTTATAGTAATTTTGATTATCGGAAATAAAACGATTAAACTCTTTTCTACACAATCATTAATATAATGATGAAAATGTTGATTTAAATCTGATAATTATTTATGTTTTATTAAATATGCATTTGATACCATTGCATATTTCTTTCTACTGTACCAGTAAGTCTTTTAAGATGATATTTTATAGAAATTACGAGTAGTTTGTTTACTGACGAAAAGCTAATTTTAGTAGAATAAATTAACCTTAAACTGAAATAAATAAAGTCTTTAATTATGTTTATTAAAACTTTGCAAGTGAAAGCTTAATTAGCTGATCTTAAATTTGTAGTCTTGAATTTATACATATAGCTAGAGATAATTGGAAGGAATTAGCAGGAAAAAAGGGAAAGGTAGTTTCTGAAACCTTCCTCTTGGTAATTTTTTCTAATACCCTTTTTGTAGTTTTACGTCCTGTAGTTTTATAATTTAAAAAAATGTCCGATCCTATAAAGAAAGAATATTGAAATTGATTAATAGAAAAAGTTATGTAAATTATTAACCGCTTTGTCTGAAATCAATTGTAAATTATAATTTTGTATTTTTTATAATCAAACTACTGAAACCATTATTCTTGAATGATTCGTTATCTCAGTTTCGTATAATGTGTCGTTTTTTCAGTTTATCATAATATTTGTTGCCCCCAAACTCCTCAAAAACAAGGCCGGATTATCAAATAGGCAACTGCCTATGGACCCTGTAACTTTTCAGGCAGTTTTAGGGTAATTTAATTTTGTGCTTTCATTTGATTTACAATTGTATTGTACTCGAACATATTCTAATTAAAATCGAGTATCGTTTAAATTTCATAATACTATTCTTAGGAATTATTTAGTGTTTTGAAATCGATTTGCCTAGCATTGTGGTCCAATTTTTTTACAGTACTTATTCACAAGGCAATGGCGCTCAAACTTTCCCTTCTATCATAAATGGATTATAAAAAGGAGTGCTCTTGACTCTTCAGCAAGGGGATGGTCGAGAAGTCTGTGTATTTCGTTTTCTGTATATAAGAATGAGACAATATACTACCGGGTGGCCCCTGGAAAGTGTAAGATCCCCCAAGATCATTAGCGACCAGTAACTTTTTTCCCATGCCATGCGTCACTGAGAACAGCAGGTGTCTCGGCGGGAAGTCCAGCCTGTAAGCAATGGACATCTCGTTAAAACGCCGACAAAGAGAGCCGGGGAGTCCAGCCTGTCACCACTCGTTAGTGGAAGTGATTGATAGGGTCATTTAGCTCCAGCCTGAGTACCCGCTTGCGACAGGAAAAGGACAAGTAGTAAGGAACCAATAATGGCTCGATGAAATAGACTCCACCTACCAAATTGACGAGGATTCGTGGAGAGGCTTTTTGACCGCTCCCCCAGTGGGAGGGAGATGAGGGTTAAAAAGAAAGAGAGAGATTTTGGAAGATGACAGAAAACGAACAAGGGCTCGTCGTTCTTGGGTAATGACAACGAGAGACTCAGGACTGAAATCTCGAGTCCGGTCGACGGAAGACCGATAATTTTCATTTAGGCCACTCGTAGAAGTGGGCCTGTTTTGGTTGTGTGCCAGAGTAGGCTGAAGGAATCCAGAACTTAATCAATTATTCTATAAATTTTCATAATTTTCTTATATTTAATCAAGAACATTGCTCAATAAAACTCTTGCACGCACGTGCTAATTAAAAAAAAGAGTATTTCTTGGCTCTGGACCTTCCTCCCCAGAGGCCTTAGCTGTCAAACATTTCACAAAAGTGAGCAATTCTTAAACAAAATAGCTATTATAACACCTATCTTACAAACTGATGCCGGTGACATTTTATTGCCCCGCAGGCATGTCCGAAGAATCTCTCTTTGTATGAAGTATGTGGTTCTTGCTAGAGAGGGCACAATGTCATATTTTTTCTTCTTTTTTTTGAGCTCATTTTAATACTCTGTCTTTTTCGAACCCCCAAATCCCTGACAAGGGCGGTAAAAAGATCGTGTAATTTGGCGGCTAAAGGCATGGAGGAAAAGGGGTATTATGTGTTTCGGGGGATGAGCCTATCACCCCTTTTAGACAGTGCCTACTATCTGGTTCTTCTTTAGTGGTAAATAATTGAGACGCAGAATGGACAGGGCGCAGAAAGGACATATCTCATTCTCTTACATTTAAAAAGGTAAGCTCAAAATTCTGTTTCTTTATTTTTACATAGATTTTGTTGTATTAAATCCTAGCTGTATTCGGCGATAAATGATTCGCCCACTTAATTAACTGTATATTAATTATGCCAACTTACTTTAAATACGTCAAATTATTTCATTTTGGTAAGCTGAAAGCATTAATTGTTTCAAAAGAATGAATTAGTAATACAAAGAAAAGAAAAAGAGTGAACAGGAAATGTATCAGTACTTGAAACAAAATTTTGTGACAGTCTGTTTTTCATCTTATCAAATTAATGTTTAGATCTTTACATTCAATTGTTAAAAAAGAATTAGGCTGGCTCTTTAAAATCGTAAAATTGAATGAGGATTAATTTTCGTTTCGATCATGCAAGAGACTGTTTCTTCAGATTGAAATTACAATTATTTCGCATTATTCAACTATTTATAACGTGATTGTTTAACCTAATTATAAGAAATAAACAAATGTAATATATTTCCAGAGAGGATTATCCTGCTTTAAGTTTAAAAAAGGTTTAAGTTTATAGCTAGAATTTAAATTTATCAAAATTTATCAAACAAAATAAATTTTTTATCACGTGTTTCAAAGTAACATGCGTAAGTTCTATCCATCCATCCATCCATCCATCCATCCATCCATCCATCCATCCATCCCTCCATCCATCCATCCATCCATCCCTCCCTCCCTCCATCCATCCATCCATCCATACGTCCGTCCGTCCAACCATCCATCCATTCATTCGTTTTGATCATGCAAGAGACTGTTCAGATTGAAATTACAATTTTTTCGCATTATTCATTTAAATTTATCAAAATTTATCAAACAAAATAAATTTTATATGTCACGTGTTTCAAAGTAAGATGCGTAAGTTCCATCCATTCTTCCATCCATCCCTCCCTCCCTCCCTCTGTCCAACCATCCGTCCATCAATGAAATTTCTAATCTGTTCTTTATCTCTAGCTTTGAAGAACAGAATTCACTAATATCATTAGATCATTCAGATCTGATACAAATATACTGTGATATTTCAAAAATAGATTTCAAACTCCTTAAAAGTATTTTATTATCTTTAAGGAGTTTTTTCAATCAATGCAGTTTCTATAAAGGTTCAAACAGAGAAAGAGAAACGAACATTTTAAATAAAGAGTAAAAACAAGCATAATGGTCGGCATTATACAGATACCAACTCAAACATAACTGGGAATCTATGATAAACTAAATTTTAATAAATATGAAGAGAGAGGTTCATGGACATTTAGTATGCATTAGTTATTAAGCGGTTATTAGCATTAGACATACAATCCTTCGTACGTTTGACAAATTTATCCAAAATTCACTAATTATTAGGCAAATCCGTTGTTAACAAATCCCTTTGATAAAAGAATGAGAGCATGGAATTTATTTAATTACATTTGGTGGTAATCTTAGCTAAGCGGCTAGCAAGTTCCACATTGAAGGAGCACTTCTTTCTTGCAACGAGAGCCTTCTCTCGCTTTCCAGTATATTTTGACTCAGATGAGACTGAAAAGACTTTGAATTAAGAAATTTAATTTTATACATCATATAAGTTTGCATTTTATTTTAGTATTTTTTAATGTTTGGATAGAAGACAAAATCTCAATGATTTTGATTCCCTTCTTCAAGGTCCACCCTACACCAAAATTAAATTCTAATAGTTCGTTCTACAAAACAGGATTAAATGAGTTCAAATTAAAGATGCACATCAAGAATTCAACTTTGGCACGAATAACATGGTACGGTATATTTCAGGTGTATATTCATGGGTGTATATTTCAGAATTTAAACAGAATCTAAATGAATAAATTACTCGCCAGTAGGATTAAAACCAATTTCTCGAGTAATTTAACGAAAACAAGATTAAGGTTATTTAATTTTAAATACCTTAGATTAAATTTTTCTTACTCGGTTTTAGCAACAAAGGATAAATGCCTTCCATTAGTAGGACATTTCTTGTAAGAGTGACAAAAAGAAAACTTTTTGAATGATTTGTATTTTAGTGATTTGTACTAATAATATTTTAGAAATTTTTCATTATACTGATATCATTAAAACATAACTTTCTAAATATCTAAAATGGTACAAAAATCATTCTTATCAAATAAATTTTGGAATATATTGCAGAAAAAAACATAATCTTGCTCATTTTTTAATAACTGAAATTTTAACTAACTTTAGTCCTTTAATAGTTGTAAAGGATTCTCCTCGTTTTCAAGACATGCCAAATTTATCAAGATTGGGCAAAAACTGTAGATTTTTATAAAAGACGAAAAAAATTCATCTTCACATATATAGTACTAAAATTTTATGCTCGATCAATTTCAAATACGGCAGTTGTAAACAAGAAAATTATAAGTTTAGTGTAGAAATAGATGTATTTTATTTTTTAAGCAATAAAATATAGCACGAAGTACCATAGTGTAATTCTATTTTTTACTCCTGATCAGGGTTTTGTATGCAGATGTCTACAAATAAGAAAAGATAATGTATTTGTTGGGTGTCTGCCTATTTGTTGATGTTTTAGAGTTCGTTGAGCCTAAGGCCACAAAATTTGGTACAAATATACTATAGAAGACCCCTTACAGAGATTAATTTTAATTAATTAAAAATTAAGAAGAATTTGGAAATTTTTTCAACGATAATTTACAAAAATATAATCACATTTAAAATTTTTACATATTATTTAATTTCAAAAATATTATCTTTAAAATGTTGCCAGTTTAGTTGATGTTCAATCTATTCCTTAATTTTGAAATTTTTCAAAAAATATTTGTAAGCATAATTTTTAAAACTAATTTGCAGTATTGTAATGAAAGTCAATCAACTTTCAATTAATTTCAAATCATAAATCTATTATTTGTAAAAAACAAACAAAGACATAATTTAAAAATTTATTTTAATCTTACGATATAAAAGCTTCCTTTGACGTATTAAAGTCTGATAAATTGTATTCTATTTTTGTTGTTTCACCAGTATTTTAGTCCAATTTTTTTCTTTCTTTGTTACTTCAATTAATTTTTCTTTTTAGACCTATTTACTGTATTATTTTGATATAGATTTACATTTTAACAATTATCTAAAAACCCATCTTTCCACTTACGGTAAGAAAATTTTCCCTGGAGATTATTTATTCATTTTGTGTTTGATTAGGTTAAATATTCACTCTATAATTAGGTTAATATAGTGTAAGCCAATAATTTCATTAGATGCAACACAATACAGCATACAAAAATTGGTTCAAATACTAATACATTCCCTAATCACTGTTTTTTAATTTTTACAAAGCTTTTTTAGCTAACAAAAAATTAAATATCTTGGCGAATTTAAAGTTGGTTGACGTAATTAAATTCATATAGTTAAACGAGCTACTCTCTCTTTGCTGCATAAAAACAGGGATACCCCTCCCTCCAAATTATTCGTCACAAAAGTAACACTGAAATCGTTTTGCTCTTTTACAGCGTTGTAACTTGACCAAATAAGGGGGGGGGGCATATACATAAATACCAGAAAAGAATGAGTGTCCCCACTTCATAGAAGCCATTCGGTAAAATTACATGATTCCCCCCTCCCTGACAACAGTGTTTGTGTCCCGGAAAAGGCTATTTTCTTATTTCGCTTGTCCATCAAGCATGTTAACTCGCCACCTGCAAGGCCGCTACCTTCCTCAGCAGATGGGTAATTTCTCTCTTCTTGCGGGGGTGTGATGTGTCCCGACTTTGCACAGAAGTTGTGTGAGGAACTCTTTCTTTGGTTCAGTATAGCCGGAGGAGAATTTCTCTCTCTCTCGCGCGCGCGCGAAAAAAGTTTTTCCCTCTCTCTCTCTTTCAAGCAATGTTTAGGGGGCAAGCTGAGCTGGCCAGTGGCATAACAAGGGTGGGACAAGCGCCCTCGGCGCAATTGCAAGGGGGAGAATATTATGGAATTAATTGGTTGTATTTAATATAAAAGTAGGATTTTTTGAAGCTCTTATTCCCAAGATTCTTAAAAATTGAAATAGTTTCAACAAAGTGTGGGGAAATCCAAAGGATGGAGTCATTTTAGGTAGATTCCTTGTAGGAAGTCTACATATTACAATGGTTCTCATGACACGACTTTCCGAAAATTTCTGCAGATCTTCACCGATCATGACCCCTAGAACCCCAAACCACCGTCCGTTAAAAAGTTTATATATATATACATATATATATATATATATATATATATATATATATTGTGAGGTCGTGAGAAGCAGCCGAAAATTCTCACGGAAAAAGTGACCGGACCTCCCAGTTCGCTAGCAGAGAGCGGCCGAAGAAAGGGGCCGAAGCCGACAAAGTCCTTCCCAGATTGCGTCATCCCGGAGGGTCTTCGTTTGAAATTCACCGCCATCTGACCTCGAGTAGGACACACAAGTAGCCAGGGAAATGCATTGCGTACGCCTAGAGCCAATGCGATTGAGGAGTTAAAGACAGAGTTTTGTCATTGGGAGAAAGGGTCCCTCTCCGACAAATGAAGAGCTGAACTTGTGACCCCGCCTAAAAAGGGCAGGTGCCAAGGAGGGTTTTTAAGCTTGAACCAGAGAGGAATTGAGAGGATGATCGAGAGATCAAGATAGGGTTCGTTTGGAGAACCGGAGAATTAAATTCTCGTGACGGAGAATTGGGTAAAGCAGTTCTCAGGCAGAGAAGCTGCTGTATCGGGCCTTGCCCCGTTAACCTGAGCCAACCTTTGGCCGATCATCGCTCGTCTCGAGTGAGAAGTTCTTAGGAACTCTGATTGGAATTAGACGTGCCTTACGTCGCTACGAATTACCTTCTTGGTAGTTGATATAACCCGTGAGTGGTTATCTATAGAAATCTGCGCGGATTAATCCCTCAGTTCATTATTCCGAACTTCGGACTTATACTCGCCTAGAGTAGAACTTTTAGAACTTTCTGCATTACCTCGAGTGAACTCGTGAAAATCTGCAAACTGTATCCAGATTGATTTATAACTTGTCTTATGCTATCTCGTCCTGAGTAAGCGGAGTTGTTTTGAATTGATATTAATTTGTATATTTTGTAAAAATTCCTTTAATCAAGAATTTTAATTAAAAAATTAATATCTTAATATGGCTGTGTCGTCTGGTGAGTCCTTGATAGCTTAGTATCGCTGAGCTAAGACCCTACAATATATATAATGCTTTTCCCCCTGTTTTCTTGTGAACACGATAACTGAAGTAATTTTGATCTAAATTTAACCAGCCTGGGATATGTTGTAAGGATAGTCAAAATCTTAGTAGAGTTCGTAGATGGGCTATCCAGCTCAAAGGGGGGTGGAAATGTTTGGGATTGGAAATTTTCATTTTCCCATAATTCCCTTACGATTGAAGATAGAAAGAAAATTCAAATTAGGCGAATTATTGCCTTATCATAACAAACAACGTTTGCATGGAAACTTTTTGATAGCCACAATTGCTTAGAAGTTATGAGCTAAAAAGGCATTTACAATCCCCTCCCCCAACTTATTATTTCCCCATAGCTCTGTTACGCCTAAAGAAAGAAAGAAATCAATTAGGCGGAATATCACCTTATCATAACGAACAATTTTTATACTAAAAGTTTCTTGTCTGCTAGAATTGCTTATAAGTTATGAGCTGAAAAGCGAAATTCAATTTTGATTGGTTGAAGTTCCTTCGGTAACCCTTAAACCCAGAGGGGGTCCCGAAACACTCCACGCGTCCTCCCAAGGAAGGCGCAAGAGTTGTAACGCATTCAGACGTCTCCCAGACTTCTGCTTAACAAACAGATCTATAGAAGTGCCCTGGGGAGTTTCCCCTCACCAAATTATCTTATGGTTGTGAGGTCAATAGTACGGCTTGAAACGCTTTCATTCGTTTGATTCTTAGAAACATTCGCTTCATGAAAAATGCGAATGTGATTCTAACATTAAAATGAGGAGTTCGTTTATAGATTATACTATTTATGATTGCAAAGAATATGAAAAAATAAACAGAATCTACATTTTATAGCTTTATGTAATTAAAGAAAACAATGCGATTGAATTATCTGTAAAAGTAATGTAATTTAATTTTACTGCATTTAAATGTGTTTTTAAAAATGCTATATAAAAAAATTCTAAAAAAATTGTGAAAATTAAGGAAAGAAAATGTACGACGATTAAATTAGTATCATTGAAAAGAAATTTTTTTTAAATTTTAAGACGGCATAAAAAATCTTTTTCTACAATAATATGAGACAAAATGCAGACTTTACTGATGATTTCATATGCAATATTTTCATATGCAAGCCTGCTCATTGAGAAGTGAAATACACATTTTCTATTAACCTTATTTTTAACTGAAACTTGGAAGATTGTATTGCATGCAAGATCAAAGAGATAAGAAAATAGTGAGGAAACAGGACAAAGAATTAATAATATATAAATAAAACAAATTTCATGAATAAAATAAATACAATAATTTATATCAAGATCGAAATTTTTTATGAAAAATAAATAAATCTTATGGAGGTTTTCTTTAAATCAAAATTTGGTCTAAACTTTATTTTACAGAACTTTAATTGAGACCATTTGTTCACAACATCGCGAATGCCTAGTATGTCTCTCACCATGTATCTAAGAAACGAGTAACATTAATTAATCCAAATGTTCATTATTCATGTTCGTTTGAGTATATCCATCTTCAATTTCGCAAGGTTCAGAATGAGACGAACAACTTTGAAACTTGAAGGTAGAACATTTCATAATGTAAATGCTACTTTTGAAATATTTACTAAAAACAAGCATTTTTCACTGAATTTAGAAGTATTTGCAATTCAAGCATATAAAAATTCTTAATCTTCTGAAAAAAATTCTGAATACTATTCTACTATTTATCGATTTCTTAACTAATTATTTCTCTTTACTGGAAATGACAAAAAAAAGTTTCAAACACTGAAAATACAGAATAAATTTGTTCGTGAATCATAGTAAGTTTTCTAATTATTGTATCAATATTTCGTGGTACATTTATATCTTCATTTTATTTCAGTACATTCACTTTACAGAGACAAAGTTTTAACGGGAGTATGTATAATTATGTATAATATTTCCAAAAGTTTTAGAATTCTTTCCCTAATACAGTACAGTTGAAAAGAGATTTTACGAATTAGCAAGTAATTTTCTGTGATTATTAGAAAGCGTTGTAATTATTGGGATAAGTATTTAAAAAATATTTATTATTCGAGAAAGTTACTGTGCTGTTAGACATAAAAACTTCTCGTGGAAAAAGAAAACTAATGAAACAAAACCAAAATAATAATAATAATAATAATAAATCGAAACTGACTGTTGCATATACTAATAATATTGATGTCATCTTCCTCAGATCCTTAAAAATAACAATTGGATAATTTTTCAACTCCTGGAAATTATTTTAAAGAATCTTTTACTGTGATGGCTAATTGCAAAGTTTTGAGCTCAAATTCGTAACTCGAAAATTTTCTCTGTTTCTTTCCTATTTCCTATTAAAATAATAGGATATGGTCTATATTCCGAGTATTTTGATTTGTACGATGTCAAAAATAAAAATTTTATTCCTTCTGAATTATTTCCATTATTTAAGTATTTCTTATCTCGTGCCTTTAGTGATCATAAGAGAACAATTTTTAAAGGCTATAATTCCTTTAAAAGATCGTAGAACGTTTTGTAATGGGATAGAGACATAAAAGTGTTTAAGTAATTAGCGAGAAAACTGCAGATTTGAAATCCAGTTTCTGCAGAGTCAGTTTCTCCTACACTTTATGTTTTGCTATTATCTCCCTGATAGCACGGCATTGCTCGGGTTCCATATTTTTTCATATATATGCCCGCTCTCGTTTTTCTTCTACATAAATATTGTCACTAATTTTTTTTAAGATAACGCAAATATCCTTTAAAATCTAGCCTTTTTGTTTTCTTACAGTACAGTTTGAAAGAAAACGCTAGAAATTTAGAAAAAGAGTATGTATTTTAAGCAACATACCGTATATATACAGAATTTCCCAAAAGCTAAACTGATGAAAAATATAAATATAAGAAATATTCAGGTGGAAAAAATATCAATAAAAACATGCGTTGCAAAATTTTTAAAGAAAGTCCAAAAGACAACATTTTCATTAGCCACTTTCCAGTTATTTTTATTATTACTAATGTGATTTTTTTTCAGGAGGTCTGTAGTTTTTCTGTCCAAAAGAGCAAAATTAGTTCAAATTTCTCGAAAAATTATTATTTTTTAAATATATTATCTCTATAATTACGATGCATTATAGTAATTGTAGAAAATTACATATCAATCCATAAAATCCGTTTTCAACTGTTTATGTATTTGGGAAAGAATAAGTCAATTGAATCAGATAAATCGAGGGTTGAATCTCATTTAGAAATTTTTCAGAAGAAGAATGTTATTATTATTATTACAAATGCATCTGGATTCAAGTGAAATGCTTGAATACTGTAGATATTTCAAAGATCGAATTTAAATTTCGCGCCACCTTTATCTTCAGCAACAAATGAAAGATAATTTACTATATTGAATTTCGTTTCCAATCATATTCGAGCAAACACGAAGGCCGTGGTGGCCTAGTGGTAGGGTCTCGACCTCGAGACCGGAGGGTCGCAGGTTCGAAACCCGATTCCACTGAAGATCCGCCGTGTATGGGGCCTGTTGCACGCTAAATCATACGTAGTGGCCAAACGTCCTCCCGTTGGTGTAGCGCAAAAAATACCCACACTGGCCCGGTCTACCCAAAAAGGGTGAAAGGCCGGTAGAGGACCAGTGGGGAGACCTCCACCAGCATGTGGAGGACGGGATTTATTGGGTACAATAAAAAAAAATGATACAGGTATTGCCCGAACAGGGGCAGTAATTTTAGATACAAGAGAGCTGGGTGTGTAAACATGGTTCGACGCACCTCGGTGGGGAGAAAATACCTTGATTTACTGCTCGGGCAAACAAGGAACAGTAAAAATATATAAAAATAGATAAGTATTGAAAAAGAAATAAACACAGAAAAAGCAGTAAAAATCAGATATATAAAAAGGTCAAATATTGAAACCCTATAATATAAAAACAAAACATACACAAACAATATTACACATCAAACGACGCACAAAACACAAATAGAAACTGTATCAAACATAGAATTAAAAATACATAAATTAATAATTACTTCTGAGATAGAGAGGAATAAATTCCGTTAGTCAACGGTAATGCACGTCCCGCGTATAAGGGAATATCAAATTATCAGTTACAAAATGTTTTTTTGAGTAAAACTGCGCGAGTTAAAAATTACTTTATGTCCTATACAGGATAAAAAAGGCCAATGGGAGAGGAAAAGGAATGAAATTTTGTAGTCTAAAAATAAAAACAAGGTCAAAAAGTAGAATGCATAGCCCCATCACCCCCCCCCCAAAATCTAAACAACGTTAGGGCATTGACAACGTGGCAACATGTTTCCAGAACTG
>BGPR01009872.1:10726-36856 GCA_013235015.1 Araneus ventricosus | reverse complement strand
ATGTTTTGGCTTGATTTATCTGTCTTTAATATGTTCTTTTAATAAATAAGAAAGTATGTTTGTATGTCACTGTTTTGTCCGATCATGTTGAAATTTGCAATACAAGACCTTCTGAGACAAGAGGAATACCAATAACTTCATAAACCCAAAAGTATAATTTCTAATGTTAATTAATTAAAAATGAAGAAAAATGTTGACGTTTCTCCAAGACATCGTCTTCGAAATACCTTATCCTATAATTTTTACACCATTTTAAAAAAAATTAAAAAATAGATTTTAATGATACCACGTATTTTTGTGACTTTTCCAAATTTTACAAATTTTAAACAAATAACTTTATTTGATTTATCTCTAATTTTATAAATGTTTATTATTTAAACTAGTTTTCATATCTGTCAGAACCTGTATCTGTCTGTTAGATATAATCTACTGACAGCGCGGTACTGAAGAGCATGCTGTATTTTATTTTTTCTATTTTTTATGGTAACTGAATCTTTCCATTTTCTCTCAATTTACTATAGTAAATTGTCGCAGCTGGGTGCATTAAATCGAATAAAATTATGAAAATGAAGAATAGACTTATAATCTTATTGTACAGACGTGTTCCTGGTCTTTCATTGTTTCCTGCTTACTACTGGTCTTTCTAAATGAATAAGCATTCTGTATTGTGTGTGATTAGCGGATATCGATTAGTTCAAACCTATCAAAATGCCAGCGAATAAAATTATGTTTTGATCTGAAAACTCTGATATCTCAACAAGAAAAGTTTTCTTTATCGGGGACATATCAAACAAATTGAGTTCCGTCTACAGCTGCGTGTGAATCTGAGCTAACGTTCAGAGTTTCTACGTCAAGAGCCTGAGAAATGTAGGAGGAAAGAGAGCTTTTCTTGGCACCAAGTCCGTTTCCAGAGTTTCAAGAGCGAGCTTAAAAGGAGGTAACCCTACGAGTTACTTCCTGTCTGGCCGGAATGGGCGGGGTAAACAAGAGCGACACAGCTGCCGCGGCACTTAATTGGGTACTGCGCACTCCGCATTATAGGCCGATTACATGAGTGGTTGATAAATATAACTAATTAATGCAAACAATAGCATTAAAAAAACTGAGGAGAAGCAAAAATTTCAATAGCCCTAAAATATAAAATGTCGATGTCGAAATAAAGCTCTATCTATAAATAAAAATAAAAAATAAAATCCAAAGATTCTCTGGATGAATTAGAATTATCACAAGATAAAAAATACTATTATTAACCGAGTCATTAAATACGTGCAAAAGCCCTAGAAATAGAATCTGATTAAATAACGCTACCCTATCTACAAACAGACTTAATTAAACTATTAAATATAAAATATTGCAATTGAAACTTAAAAAAACAACACAAATGTATAAGAAAATACAATCCAATTTGGAAATACAACAATTATTATGGCCTGCGAATTCGGGATATTCATATACCGTGTTGCCTTGGCTACGGTAACATTCCTCCAAGAACTTACCAATTCAAAGAGAATTTGAGTATGCCCTGTAGGTTCAAGATTAAAATACAAGAAATATTACTCAATCTAGATATAATTTAGTCTTAAGAGCACAAAAGAATAATTTTAAAATGGGTTTATTATAAGAATCTTAACAATGAATCTATTATATTTGCTCAAAAGTCATAATATCAATATTTTAGAAAGTTTATATATTGCATAGATTTCAGAATTTCAAACTTCATTATTCTTTGCAAATCCTTGATAAGCACTATACCATTTCAAATCTGGATAAAAGAATCACAAACAACTCCGACTCATTTCCGCAGTAAACTGGAAGCACCTTAAATTAGCATATGTAAATACATTATTTACATTTTACTTGAACTACTACTTCTACCAGGGCTGGTATTAAGCCGATTGGACCGATTTACCCAAATTAGGGACCTGCGCTAGCAAAAGGCGAAGAATTCAATCGAATTTATTCAAATTAAAATCAATTAATTATTGTTTTAATAAATTGATGAAATATGCTTTTGTTGCACATAAAAACATGATTTGTTTGAATACATCTATTTTTCAAGTGTAAATTACTAGCGGATGTTCATTGATAAAATAAAATCTTTTCTAAATGTTCAGATGCGAAATAAGAGAATCGTTTGAATGTCGTGGGTATAATAATAATTCTATGCTAGTTTGATTTGAATTTCAAGCAGTTTTTTTGACATCGAGAAGACTATTATCCTTTATAGTACCTTTGATTATCGGAAACAAAACGATTAAACTCTTTCACACAACTACTAATATAATGTGATGAAATGTTGATTTAAATCTGATAATTATTTATGTTCTTCATTAAATATGCATTTGATACCACATATTTCTTTCTACTGTACCAGTAAGTCTTTTAAGATGATATTATTTTAGAAATTACGAGTAGTTTGTCATTGACGAAAAGCTTACCTTAGTAGAATAAATTAACCTTAAACTGAAATAAATAAAGTCTTAATTATGTTTATTAAAAACTTCTAGAAAGCTTAATTAGCTGATCTTAAATTCTGTAGTCTTGGAATTTATGTTATATTGTGAGATAATTAAAGGAATTACAGGAAAAAGCGGAGTGTAGCTCTGTCCTTCCTCTTGGTAATTTTTTCTAACACTTTTGTAGTTTTACGTCCTGTAGTTTTGTATAACTTAAAAAAAATGTCCGATCCTATAAAAAGAAAGAATATTGAAATTGATTACTAGAAAAGTTATGTAAATTATTAACCGCTTTGTCTGGAAATCAATTGTAAATTATAATTTTGTATTTTTTATAATCAAACTGAAACCATTATTCTTGAATGATTCGTTATCTCAGGGGTTTCGTATACGTGTCGTTTTTCCAGTTTATCATAATATTTGTTGCCCTGTAAACTCCTCAAAAACAAGATTATCAAATAGGCAACTGCCTATGGACCCCTGTGAATCTCAGGCAAGTTTTAGGCACTCTAATTCTTTTGTGCTTCATACTTGATTTCCATAAATTGTATTGTACTCGAACACATTCCACTAAAAATCGAGTACTGCTCTAAATTTCACAATACCATTCTTAGAATTATTTAGTGCTCAAAATCATCGCCTAGCATTGTATCCAATTTCTTTTACAGTACTTATCCACAAGCAACATGCCCAAATTTCTATCATAAAATGGATTGCAAAAAAGAGTGCTCTGACTCTTCAGCAAGGGATGGTCGAGAAGTCTGTATTTCTGTTTTCTGTATATGTTAGGAATGAGATAATATACTACCGGGTGGCTCCCTCTATGTAAGATCTCCCAAGATCATTAGTTATGACCAGTAACTTTTTCCCATGCCATGCGTCACTGAGAATACAGGTGTCTCATGGGAAGTCTTGTAAGTAATGGACATCTTGTTAAAACGCTGACAAAGAGGAGCCGGGGAGTCCAGCCTGGTCACCACTCGTTAGTGGGAAGGGATTGATAGGGCTTGCTTAGCTCCAGCCTGAGTGTACCTGGCTTGCGACAGAAAAGGACAAGTAGTATGAAACTAACATGAAATAGGATCTAATTTACCAAATTGACGAGGATCTGTGGAGAGGCTTTTTTGACCACTCTGTGCGGGAGGGAGATGAGGGCGAAAAAAAAGAAAGAGAGAGATTTTGGAAGATGACAGAAAACGAACAAGGGCCTGTCGTTCTTGGGTAATGACAACGAGAGAGACTCAGACTGAAATCTCGGAGTCCGGTCGACGAAGACTGATACTTTTTCATTTAGGCCACTGCAGAAGTGTTCGTTTGCTGTGTGCCAGAGTAGGCTGAAGGAATCCAGAACTTAACCAATTATTCTATAAATTTCATAATTTCTTATATTTAATCAAGAATAATAATAAAACCTTGCACGCACGCTAATTAAAAAAAAAAGAGTATTTCTTGGCTCTGGACCTTCCTTCAGAGGCCTTAGCTGTCAAAC
This sequence comes from Araneus ventricosus, assembly GCA_013235015.1. Taxonomy (NCBI): domain Eukaryota; kingdom Metazoa; phylum Arthropoda; class Arachnida; order Araneae; family Araneidae; genus Araneus; species Araneus ventricosus. The sequence continues at coordinate 32,911 of BGPR01009872.1, read as the reverse complement.
ATTTCACAAAAGTGAGCAATTCTAAAAAACAAAATAGCTATTATAAATACCTATCTTACAAACTGATGCCGGTGATATTTATTGCTCCTGCATGTCCGAAGAATCTCTTGTATGAAGTATGGTTCTGCTAGAGAGGGCATAATGTCATATTTTTCTTCTTTTTTTTGAGCTCATTTAATATTTCCTCTGTTCTTTTCGAACTCAAACTCGACAAGGCGGTAAAAGATCGTGTAATTCATGGCTAAAGGCATGGAGGAAAAGGGTTTATGTGTTTCGGGGATGCATCTCTATCACCTTTAGAGTCATCTCATCTGTTCTTTAGTGGTAAAAATTGAGACGCAGAATGACAGGGCGCAGAAAGGACATATCTCATTCTCTTTACATTTAAAGTGTAAGTCTAAAAATTTGCTTTATTTCTTACATAGATTTTGCTGTATTAAATCCTAGCGTATTCGGCATAAAATGATTCGCCCACTAATTAATCGTATATTAATTATGCCAACTACTTTAAATACTAAATTCATTTCTATAGCTGAAAAGCATTAATTGTTTCAAAGAATGAATGGTAATACAAAGAAAAGAAAAGAGTGAATATGAATGATCAGTACTGAAACAAAATTTGTGACAGTCTGTTTTTCATCTTATCAAATTAATGTTAGGATTCATTAATTGTTAAAAGAATTAGGTCGCTCTTTTAAAATCTGTAAAATTGATAATGAGGATTTCACTTTCGTTCGATCATGCAAGAGATTCTGTTTCTTCAGATTGAAATTAATTATTTCGCATATTCAACTATTTATAAGTCGATTGTTTAACCTAATTATAAGAAATAAACTAAATGTGAATATTTGTGAGAGGATTATCCAGTTTTAAGTTTAAAAAAAAGGTTTAAGTTTATAGTTAGAATTTTAAATTCTATCAAAATTTATCAAATCAAAATAAATTTTTTATCACGTGTTTCAAAGTCATGCGAGTTCTATCCATCCATCCATCCATCCATCCATCATCCATCCATCCATCCATCCATCCTCCACCATCCCTCCGGCATCCGTCCCTCCCTCCTCCTCCATCCATCCATCTCATACGTCTGTCCGTCCAACCATCCACCTATCTATCATATGTTTTGACTCATGCAAGAGACTGTTCGATTGAAATTAGCAATTCTTTTTCGATTCTATTTAAAATTTATTCAAAATTTATCAAACAAAATAAATTTTAGTATAGTGTCAAGCCGAAGATGCGTAAGTTCCGTCCGTCCATCCATCCATCCATCCATCCGATCCATCCATCCATCCATCGCCTCGTTTCGATCATGGCAGAAGACGACTGTTCAGATTGAAATTACAATTATTTCTGCACTATATCTATTTTAAATTATCAAATTTATCAAACAAAAATAAATTTTATATGTCACGTGTTTCAAAGTAAGATGCGTAAGTTCCATCCATATTCTTCCATCCATCCTCCTCTCCCTCCTCTGTCCAAATCCATCCGTCTGTCAACGAAACTTCAATCTGTTCTATTCTCAGCTTTGAAGAACTAGAATTCACTAATACATTAGATCATTCAGACTGATACAAATACACGATATTTCAAAATAGATTTCAACCTCTAAAAAGTATTTATTATCTTTTAAGGAGTTTTTTCCAACTGCAGTTTCTATAAGGTTGCAATACAGAGAAAGAAAAGAAATACATTTAAATAAAGAGTAAAAACAAAGGCATACGTGGTCGGTACTATACAGATACCAACTCAAACATAACTAGGGAATCTATGATAAACTAAATTTTTAATAAATATGAGTAGAGGTTACATTATTCTTAGTATGCATTTAGTTATTAAGCGGTTATTAGCATTAGACATACAATCCTTCGTAATGTTTGACAAATTTATCCAAAATTCACTTAATTATTAGGCAAATCTTGTTAACAAATCCCCTTGATAAAACGAGAGAGCATGGGAATTTATTTAATTACATTTGGTGAGCTAGTAAGCGGCTAGCAAGTTCCAATATGAAGGAGACTTTTCTTGCAACGAGAGCCTCTCTCGCTCTCCAGTATATCTTCCGACTCAGATGAGACTGAAAAGACTTTGAACTAGAAATTTAATTTTATGTACATAGGATATGTTTGCATTTTATTTTGTAGTATTTTTAATGTTTGGATATAGAAGACAAAAATCTCAATGATTTGATTCCTCTTCACAGTCCACCCTACCAAAATAAATTTACAAAGTTCGTTCTACAAAACAGGATTAAATGAGTTCAAATTAAAGATGACATCAAGAATTCAACTTTGGCATGAATAACATGGTAATGGTATATTTACGTATATTCATGGGTGTATATTTCCAGAATTTTAGAATTTAAATGAATAAATTACTCCATAGATTAAAAACCACTTCTCGAGTATTTAACGAAAAAGTAGTGTTATTTAATTTTAAATACCATTTAGATTAAATCTTCTTTTCTTACTTGTTTTAGCAAACAAAGGATAAATGCCTTCCATTATAGGACATTTCTTGTAGAGAGGACTAAAAAAGAAAACTTTTGAATGATTTGTATTTTATGATTTGTACTAATAATTTTTAGAAATTTTCATTACTGTCATTGTAAAACATAACTTTAAATATTAAAATGGTACAAAAATCATTCTTATCAAATAAATTTTGATATATTGCAGAAAAAAACATAATCTTGCTCTTCTTAATAACTGAAATTTTAATCTAACTTTAGTCCACGTCTGTAAAGATTCTCCTGTTTTCAAGACATGCCAAATTTATCAAGATTGGGCAAAAACTGTAGATTTTATAAAAGATCGAAAAATTCATCTTCACATATATAGTACTAAATTTTATGACCTGATCAATTCCAAATACGGCAGTGTAAATCAAAAATTATAAGTTTATGTAGAAATAGATTATTTCATTTTTTACAATAAAATATAAGCACGATTAGTACCATATGTAATTCTATTTTACTCCCCTGATCAGGGCTTGTATTGCAGATGTCTACAAATAAGAGAAAAGATAATGTATTTGTTGCGGGTCTGCCTATTTGTTGATACGTTTTAGAGTTCAAGCTGAGCCTAAGTACAAAATTGTGGTACAAATATACATTATAGAAGATCTTACAGAGATTAATTTTAATTAATTAAAATTGAGTTCTAAATTTTTCAACTGATAATTTACAAAATAAATACTATCATTTAAAATTTTACATATTATTTAATTTCAAAATATTATCTATTAAAATGTTGCCAGTTTAGTTGATGTTCAATCTATTCCTTAATTTTGAAATTTTTCAAAAAATATTTGTAAAGCATAATTTTTAAAAACTAATTTGTAGTATTGTAATGAAATCAATCAACTCTTTCAATTAATTTAAATCATAAATCTATTATTTAAAAAATAAAACAAAGACATAATTTTGCAACTTATTTTAATCTTACGATATAAAAGCTTCCTTTGACGTATAAAGTCCGATAAATTGGTTCTTATTTTTGTTGTTTCTACCAGCTATTTTAGTCCAATTTTTTCTTTCTTTGTTACTCACTAATTTCTTTTAGACCTATTTACTGTATTATTTGATATAGATTTACATTTTAACAATTATTTAAAAACCCATCTTTCCACTTTCATGGTAAGCAGAAAATTTTCCTGGGAGATTATTTATTCATTTTGTATTAGGTTAAATATCCTCTATAATTAGGTTATAGTGTAGCTCAATAATTTCATACTGATGCAAACAAATACAGCATATAAAAAATTGGTTTCAAATACTTTCATACATTCTTAATCACTGTTTTTTAATTTTCTTACAAAGCTTTTTTAGCTAACAACAAAAATTAATATCTTGGCGAATTTAAAGTTGGTTGACGTAATTAAATTCATATAGTTAAACGAGCTACTCTCTTTTGCTGCATAAAAACAGGGATACCCTCCCCTCCAAATTGCCTGTCAACAGTAACACTGAAATTGTTTTACTCTTTTACACGTTGTACCGATCTTCCAAATAGGCTCTATCCCCATGTACATAAATGACCAGAAAGAATGATGTCCCCACTATCCAGAAGGCCATCTGGTAAAATTACATGATTCCCCCTCCTGACAACAGTGTTTGGCTGAAAAGGCTATTTTCTTATGCTCAGTTGTACCTCAGCACGTTAACCTGCCACCGGCAAGGTCACGCCACCTTCCCTCAGCAGATGGGTACTCTTTCTTGCGGGGGTGTGATGTCCTGACTTTGCATGAAGTTGTGTGAGTGAACTCTTCTTGGCTTCAGTATAGCCGGGATGAGAATCTTCTCTCCTGCGCAGAAAAAAAGTTTTCCTCTCTTTACAATGTCAGGGGGCGTTGAGCTGGCCAGTGGCAATAATCAGGGACAAGCGCCTCATGCATCTGGTAAGGGTGAGAATATTATGGAATTAATTGGGTATTTAATATGCTAGGATTTTTTGAAGCTCTCATCTCCTAAGATTCTCAAAATTGAAATAGTTTCAAGCAATGGGGAAATCTAGGATGGAGTCAGTGAATTCCTTGTCAGGAAGTCTACATCATTAAATGGTTCTATGAACGTACTATTCTCTGAAAATTCTCCAGATCTTCACTGACTCCATTGCCCTAGAACCCCAAACCTACCGTCTGTCTGAAAAAAGTTTATATATACTATATATATATATATATATATATATATATATATATATATTGTGAGGTCGTGAGAAGCAGCCGAAATCTACGGAAGCGACTGGACCTCCGTGCTCAGCTAGAGAGAGCGGCAGAAGAAAGGGGCCGAAGCTGACAAAATCCTCCCTAGATTGCAAGTCATCCCTGGAGGGTCTTCGTTTGAAATTCACCGCCATCTGACTCTCGAGTAGGACACACAAGGTCCAGGGAAATGCATGCGTAAGCCTGCATGCAAAGCGCATTATGAGTTGACAAAGACAGAGCTTTGTCATTGGGGAGAAAGGTCCTCTCTCGACAAAATGAAGAGTTTAACTCCAGGACCCCTGCCTAAAGAGGTGCTCAAGAGGGTTTTAGCTTGGAACCTAGAGGGTTGAGAGTGATGATCTGAGAGATCAAGATAGGTTCTGGAGAACTGAGAATTAAATTCCGTGACGGAGAATGTAGCAGTTGCCCTTAGGCAGAGAAGCTGCTGATGCCCTGGCCCCCGTTAACCTGAGCCAACCTTTGGCCGATATCGTGTCTCGAGTGAGAAGTTCTTAGAACCTGATTGGAATCTAGACGCGTACCGTCGCAACGAATTCACCTTTCTGAGCTGATTGTAACCCTAGAGGGCTCATAGGAAATCTGCGATGATTAAGTCCTCTCAGTTCATTATTCCGAACTCTCGACTTTATCACTCGCCTAGAGTAGAATCTCTTTAGAACTTTCTTACTCTCGAGAACTCGTGACTGAAACTGTATCCAGATTGATTCTATAATTTGTCTTATGCCATCTCGTCCTGAGTAAGCGGGAGTTGGTATGCTTTGAATTGATATTAATTTGTATATTTTGCATAAAATTCCTTCAATAGAATTTCAATAAAAAATTGTATCTTAATATGGCTGTCATGCTCGGTGAGTCCTTGAGTAGCTAGTACTGCTGAGCACAACTTACAATATATAATAAGCTCTGTTCCGTTTCTTGTGAACACGATTAACTACAGTAATTTTGACATCTAAATTTAACCAGCCTGGGATATGCTTTAAGGAGGCTCAAAATCTTAGTAGAGTTCAGGTAGATGGGCCATTCCACTCAGTAAGTGGAAATGTTTGGGATTGGACATTATTCCCATAATTCCCTTACGATTGAAGATAGAAAGAAAATTCAAATTAGGCGGAATTATTGCCTTATATACAACAAACAACGCTTTGTGAGAAACTTTGATAAAATAGCCAAATTGCTTAGAAGTTATGAGCAAAAAGGTATTCATAACCCTCCCCCAACTTATTATTTCCTATAGCTCTTACGCCTAAAGAAAGAAAGAAATCAATTAGGCGAATAATCACCTTGACATAACGAACAATTATCTTTATACTAAAAGTTTTTGTCTGCTTAGAATTGCTTTTATAAGCTAGTGAGCCGAAAAGTAGCAAATTCACTTGATTTGATTGAAGTTCCTTCTGTGACCCTTAAACCCAGAGGGGTCCTGAACACTCCACGCGTGTCCTCCCAATGCTGAAGCGCAAAGAGCTGTAACGTCCAGACGCTCCCCAGACTTCTGCAGCTTAATAAACAGATCTATAGAAGTGCCCTTGGGGAGCTTCTCACCACAATTTCTATGTTGTGAGGTCGACAGTACGGTTTGAAACGCTTATTCTTTTGATTCTTAGAAACATTCGTCATGAAAATGCGAATGGATTCTAACATTAAATGAGAGTTCCTGTTTATAGATTAATACTATTTATGATTGCAAAGAATATGAAAAAATAAACAGAATCTACATTTCATAGCTTTATGTAATTAAAGAAAACAATGCGATTGAATTATTCAAAAAAAGTAGTAATTTAATTTTACTGCATTTAAATGTGTTTTAAAAATGCTATATAAAAAATTCTAAAAAATTGTAGAAAATTAAGGAAAGAAATGTAAGACGATTAAATTAGCATCATTGAAAGAAATTTTTTAAATTTTAAGACGGCATAAAAAATCTTTTCTTACAATAATAGAGGAGACAAAATGCAGACTTTACTGATGATCTATATGCAATATTTCTATGCAAGCCTGCTCATTGAGAAGTGAAATACACATTTAATATATTTTAACTGAAACTTGAAGATTGTAGTATGCAAGATCAAAGAGATAAGAAATAGTGAGGAAACAGGACAAAGAATTAATAATATATAAATAAACAAATTTCATGAATAAAATAAATACAATAATTTATATCAAGATCGAAATTTTTTTTATGAAAATAAATAAATCTTTGTGGAGGTTTTCTTAAATCAAAAATTTGTCTAAACTTTATTTACAGAACTTTAATTGAGACCTATTTGTCTGCACAACATCAAGAATGCCTAGTATGTCTCTCACCATGTATCTAAGAAACGAGTAACATTAATTAATCCAAATGTTCATTATTCATGTTCGTTTGAGTATATCCATCTTCAATTTCGCAAGGTTCAGAATGAGACGAACAACTTTGAAACTCTGAAGGTAGAACATTCAATGTAAATGCTACTTTTGAAATATTTACTTAAAAACAAGCATTTTCACTGAATTTAGGATTTTCAAATTCAAGCATATAAAAATTCTTAATCTTCTGAAAAAAAATTTGAATACTATCTACTATTTATCGATTTCTTAACTAATTATTTCTCTTACTGGAAATGACAAAAAAAGTTTCAAACACTGAAAATATTAGAAAATTTGTTCGTGAATCATAGTGTTTCTAATTATTGTATCAATACTGGTACATTTATATCTTCATTTTATTTCAGTACATCACTCTTACAGAGACAAAGTTTTAACGGGAGTAGTGTATACATATGTATAATATTTCCAAAAGTTTTAGAATCTTTTCCCAATACAGTACAAGGAAAGAGATTTTAATGAATTAGCAAGTAATTTTCTGTGATACAGAAAGCGTTGTAATTATTGGATAAGTATTTAAAAATATATTATTATTCGAGAAAGTTACTAGTGCTGTTAGACATAAAAACTTCTGAAAAGAAAACTAACAAACAAAACCAAAATAATAATAATAATAATAATAAATCGAAACTGACTGCTGCATATACTAATAATTGATGTCATCTTCCCTGATCCTTAAAAATAACAATTGATAATTTTTCAACTCTGGAAATTATTTTAAAGAATCTTTACTGTGAGTAATAATTGCAAAGTTTTGAGCTCAAATTGCAACTCGAAAATTTTCTGTTTCTTTTCCTATTTCTATTAAAATAATAGATATGGTCTATATTCCGAGTATTTGATTGTACGATGTCAAAAAATAAAAATTTTATCCTTCTGAATTATTTCCATTATTTAAGCTATTCTTATCTCGTGCCTTTAGTGATCATATAGAGAACAATTTTAAAGGCTATAATCTCCTTTAAAAGATCGTAGAACGTTTTGTAATGGATGAGACATAAAGTGTTTAAGTAATTAGAGAGAAAACTGCAGATTTGAAATCCAGTTTCTGCAGACAGTTCTCCTACACTTTATGTTTTGCTATTATCTCCCTGATAGCACGGCATTGTCCGGTTCCATATTTTTCATATATATGCCTGCCTTCGTTTTTTCTTCTACATAAATATTGTCACTAATTTTTTTTAAGATAACGCAAATATCCTTTAAATTCTTTGTTTTCTTACAGTACAGTTTGAAAGAAAACGCTAGAAATTTAGGAAAAGAGTATGTATTTTGCAACATACCGTATATATACAGAATTTCCCAAAAGCTAAACTGATGAAAATATAAATATAAGAAATATTCAGGTGGAAAAATATCAATAAAAACATGCGTTGCAAAATTTTTTAAAGAAAGTCCAAAAGACAACATTTTCTATTAGCCACTTCAGTTATTTTATTATTACTAATGTGATTTTTTTTCAGGAGGTCTGTAGTTTTTCTGTCCAAAAGAGCAAAAATTAGTTCAAAATTCTCGAAAATTATTATTTTTTAAATATATTATCTCTATAATTACGATGCATTATAGTAATTGTAAAATATATCAATCCATAAAACTGTTTTCAACTGTTTATGTATTGGAAAAATAAGTCAATTGAATTAGATAAATCGAGGGTTGAATCTTCATTTAGAAATTTTCAGAAGAAGAATGTTATTATTATTATTACAATGCATCTGGATTCAAGTGAAATGCTTGAATACTGATATTTCAAAGATCGAATTTAAATTTCGCGCCACCTTATCTTCAGCAACAAATGAAAGATAATTTACTATATTGAATTTCGTTTCCAATCATATTCGAGCAAAACACGAAGGCGTGGTGGTTTAGTGGTAGGGTCTCTGACCTCAGACCGGAGGGTCGTCGTTGAAACCGATTCCACTGAAGATCCGCCAGTATGGCCTGCTGCACGCAAATCATACGCAGTGGCCAAAAGTCCTCCCGTTGGGTGAAGTAAAATACCACACTGGTCTACCTCTCCCAAAAAGGGTGAAAGGCCGTAGAGGACCTGGGGAGACTCCCACCAGCATGTGGAGGACGGGATTTATTGGGTACAATAAAAAAATGATAGTGCATTGCCGAACAGGGCAGTAATTTTAGATCAAGAGAGCTGTGTAAACATGGTTCGACGCACCCGGTGGGGAGAAATACCTTGATTTTACTGCCTGGGCAAACAGAACAGTAAAAATATATAAAAATAGATAAGTATTGAAAAGAAATAAACACAGAAAGCAGTAAAATCAGATATATAAAAAGGTCAAATATTGAAACCCTATAATATAAAACAAAAAAAACATACACAAACAATATACATCAAACGACGCACAAAAAAACACAAATAGAAACTGTATCAAACATAGAATTAAAAAAATACATAAATTAATAACTTTGAGATAGAGGAATAAATTCCTGTTAGTCAACGGTAATGCACGTCCCAAAAGGGAATATCAAATTATCAGTTACAAAATGTTTTTTTGAGTAAAACTGCGCGAGTTAAAACTTTTGTCCCTATACAGGATAAAAAAAGGCCAATGGGAGAGGAAAAGGAATGAAATTTTGTAGTCTAAAAATAAAAAAAAGGTCAAAAAAGTAGAATGCATAGCCCATCACCCCAAAAATCTAAACAGGGCATTGACAACGTGGCAACATGTTTCCAGAACTGCGAAGAGATTCCGGAATTGAGAAGTATCTAGTCAGGGCTCACGACCCAATATGCTATAGCGCCTGAGAGAATCCTTACTACCAAGGAACCGACAGGGTACACAATAAAAAAGAAAAAAAAAACACGCATAAACAAGTGGAGAGCGCTATAAACTTATAGAACTGTCATTCAGTGAAAAATTAAATAAAAAATAAAAAGTATTTCTTAAAAAGCTCAACTCATGTAAATAATAAAAAAAAGAAAGACTCAGCAGGCGGGAAGTCAGGAGCACAGAATGCTGAACTGTAGAAAGAGTGAAATAAAAACCAATCCTGAGAGGAGATGTCAAGTGAAAAGTCCTTGGCAAAATGGTAAAAGATAAAAAGAGTAAGAACAGTCTTTCAATATGATAAGATAGAAGTAACACGGACCCTCAAGACATCATTGGAGTCAGTTATGGTCTCTCTCCTGGGTCAGTGTATCGCAAATGTTCCTGCTGGTCCTGAAAGCGCCTTCCATTTTGGTGACAGCCTGTCTATTTGTTAAGAGATTGTTAAACCACGCTTTTTTGTGTTCATCTGCGGGTTTAATTAGATGGAACTCTTTGGTGAGGGAACAGGAGAAGATATAATGATCTGCATCAACCAACATTCCGCAGATACAGTGTGGAGAGTCTAAGAATTTAAAGCGATGAAGGTAAGATGGGAATGGACCATGTCCACTGAGAAAATATATTAAAAACTTATTGTGGATTAAAAATTTTGGGCTTACCTGATTAATGTAACCTCTCACACTAATTCCAGAAGCTGAATCGTAACTATTCCAGTATTCATTCCATTTGCTTACTATGTAATTCTTTAGGAGGCCTTTGAGGTGGGAGTAGGGAGCAGGAATGACAAATTTCTCACCGGATGTTATGGTCAATTTGGCTTGTTAGTCGGCCAATTCGTTTCCAGGAATTCCCACATGGGCTTTAACCCAGGAAAGGCCGACCATGTTCTTTGCCTTAAAGATGTTTGTTTTTACTTTGTTAACGAATTCAGATCTGGTATTTGCGCTATTAATGGCAGATATCGAAGAGAGGCTATCAGTATGTATGATGACTTTCACTTTCTCTTTGACAGCCCAGTTGACTGCGAATTCAATTGCGGCTAATTCTGCCTGGAATACCGAGTTGTAGCTGTTCAGTTTAAATAGATAGTTCTGGATATTAATTTCATCTTTGAGAACACACACGGCGAATCCAGTCTCATTTGCGTTTCTGGATCCGTCCGTGCATATCTCATAGTCGGCATTTGAAATTTTACTGTCTAGGTTAATAAGTTTCTGTCTGGAGGGAATGTTTTTAAATGGAATGTATTTATCCAAGAGATTTATATCGAAAATGGTGTTATATTCATTAGACCGGTTAACCCAGATCTTGAATTTGATAAACTCGGCTTTGGCTACTATTTGAAGGGGAGGAATTCCGGTGAGTACGTTGAGAACATTGGTGGATTAAGTGCGGAAAGCCCTTGTAAATTTCAGTAAGAATATTCTTTGAATGCTATGAAGTCTATCGATTTGGTTCTTTGTTAAGGCCCCTCCCCAAACACTTGCACCATAGAGTAGAGACTTTTAAATAACGGTGTAGTACCAAAGTTTTAAGAGATTTTTATTCATATTCCATTTAGACTTTACTACTCTATTAAAATTAGATGTTAGGAATAAAATTTTTGCATGCAAAGTTAAAAAGTGGGCGGTCCAAGATAGTTTATTATCTATTGTGATTCCTAAAATTTTAAGGCTGTCACTTACCTTGATTGAGTGGTTTTTTATCTTGAAAGTTGGCTTTCTATTAAGGACTGTAGAATTCCTTTTTGAAAACTTTTGGGAGGCGATGCTCCTGTACACCACCGCCTGGCATTTTTCTATGGAAAGTTTGAGCTCTAAATCTTCAAGTTTATCGGAAATGGCAGCCAAAATTACATTAGTCTTATTTTCCAATTCCCTGGCCGTTCGTCCTCCAATTAATAGCACCAGGTCGTCGGCGAAAGCTTGAATATGTAAATCAGGTCTGTCATTTATTAGAATAGAGTTAATATATATATTCCATATTGTAGGAGCGATCACAGAACTCTGTGGGCATCCTTTAGAGCAAGGTATAGAAATTTCTAGAACGTCATTAGTGTAAAAAACCCTTCTATTTTTGAGATAAAAGTAGATAAAATTCTTAAAGAAAGCCGGAGAGCCATAAGATTCTAAGGTTTTAAAAAGAACCGGCCGGTTCATAGTATCGAAGGCTGATTTTATGTCTAGAGAAACGAGGGCGAGATGTTCTGAAGGCATACGAATTTTAATTGTCTCTATTATATCATGAATGGCCAGATCACAGCTTTTGCCTTCTCGAAAGCCGTATTGATTGTGGTGTATGATATTGTTTCGATCAAGCCATTTATTGAGTTGTAGAAGAAAGAGCCTCTCAATAATCTTGCCCAAAGTTGGGAGAAGACAGACAGGCCGGTATGATGTACAAAGACAAGGATCTTTACCATCTTTAAGAAGAAAGAAGACTTTGGCATTTCTCAGATGTTCAGGAAAGTAATTGAATTTAAAACAGATGTTAATTAAGCCAAGTATAAATTCTTTTCGTGGATGAAAACCGCTCTCCACATCCGAAAATCTATCCGATCAAGGCCCGGGGCTTTTCCACCTTTTAAAGCATTGATTACCATCTCTATATCTTCTAGTTCCATAGGTTCAACGTGGCCAATTATAGGGGTATAATCCAAATTGTCTTCTGAGGAAGGGCTCGGGAAAAAATTGTCCATTAAATAATTTATTTTGTCTTCAATTGTGTTGTTGGGGTCATTATTTGGGTTGACCCCAATAAAGTTTTCACTGGAACCTCCGTTAAATACAAGATTGAACAGGAATCCAAATCTTTCGTTGTGATTAAGACAAAATGATTCCCATGCCTTTCTTTTTGTGGACAAGAGAAGTCTTTTATAGATGGCCCTTTCTTTTCTATAAGCATTCCCCGAGCTCTGGATGATTTCAAGAATAGAACCTTCTGTTTTGTGTTTGATGTATGTTTTAAATAGCCTGTTCACTTTGTTTCTAGATATTCTGAGATATTCATTCCAGAAGCTGAACTTCTTGGCAAATTTTTTCGGTTTCTTTTTCAGAGTTTTGAAAGCACCTTTCTGAATAAGATCGGTAAGATCTTTAATTAATTTGTTAAGATGATTGGTGTTGTTAATGTTCTTTAGGGTTTTTTAATGGATTAAGGTGCCTTTTGATATAGTTAATAAATTTGTTTTGTCCGTATTTGGATTTAAAATAGAAATCAATTTCTGGAATATCTTCTAATTCTAATTTAAAGTAAATATATTTGTGGTAACTGTGGGACTCAAAATCCAGGACCCCCCAATTTCTTATATAGTTGACTACGGGTAAGCTCAATAGAGTCAAGTCGGGGAACCCCACATTCGTTGTTGATTGGAATGTAGGGCCATATTCTGTAATATTACAAATGTGTAAGTTGCTGGCGGCTATGAATTCAGTCAGTTTTCTACCTCTGAAGTTATCTGAATCATAGCCCCAGCTTCTGGATTTGCAGTTAAAGTCACCAACTAAAAGATTGAAACTGTTATAAAAGTTAAAATCCTATAGTTCTCCTATTAAATATTCTATGTTGTCATGAGGTGGAAAGTAGCAATTAAAAATGTTAAAGAGCATGTTATTAAAATGAAGTTCAACTGTCACTGTATGGATGGTGTTGAACTTATAAAATACATTAAGATTTTTGTTTAAAATATAAGTAATGGCCCTTTTGTCTCGAGAAGAGAAAGTCTTACAACCAAAGTTAGATTTGGGAGGCTCACCATTGATTAAATACGGGTCCTGGATTGCAATAAAATCTAGTTCCAAGTCCCGAGCGACCTGAAAGACTCCAGAGTGTGCTGCTTTACAGTGATTAACGTTAATTTGTATCCCGCGTATGGTATTAAAACCCATAGTCGGTCCTTTTTATTATTAATTCCCTCTGTCTGAGAAAGCTTTTACACCTCTTGTCGAGGCAGCTGTGGCTGATGCCAAAATCAGTATTAAATCGCGCATTGGATTGAATGCAATTGATGCAGTTGAAGCCCCTACATCTGTGTCTAGCGTTTCCAACTATCGTCTCTCCGCATCTGTCGCATTTTGGTTCTCCGGTGTTGTCGCAAACCTTGGTTGTGTGGCCGAATCCAAAACATTGTTTGCATTGTTTTACACCAATAAATTCGGATGTGCGAATCTTAACCCATTGGAAATAAAGTCCCCCTTTGTCTCTAATTTCTATAAATTTTTTGGGGTTTACTGAAATTACCCATTGATTATTACTCTTATCTCTGGCCGGGATCTTGAACTCAACCCGGAAATGGGGTTTGTTGTTCTCATCCGCCAGGAAAAGGTTTTTAGAGAGTAAACCCTCTTTTAAAATATCCATCTCTATCTCTTTATCGACGTTATACAATATAAGCTGGGGAGTCCTTCTGGGGGGAATAAACATTTCAAATATATCTTCTAGTTTTTCCTTATCATAGCTCAACAATAATTGCTTAATGAGCTTGGATTCAGCCTCATCTGCAGTAACAATTTTAACGCCACCCCCATGTAACTTAGTCAAACCTCTCACTCTAATAACCGAATTATTCTCCTTGAGAATCCCCAGAAAAAGGCTCTATTCTTATTAAAATCCTTATGAATGTCTGTTTTAGGCTGAATCAGAAGTACCCCTTCTGGTTCCTGAGGAGGGCCAGGGGTAAATGTCAAAGGAATGGAGCGGTGACTAGGTGCTCCCGGAAGTTGTGCAACTTGGGCAAAGGTCCTAGTTGTTTTAACCTCCTTTTTTACTTCCTCAACAAGTTTGGTGTTGCACACTTCCAATTTGTCGTGAAAGTCCCGGCAAGCAATTTCTCTCTCGGATTGTAAAAGAAAAGGGTATTCCTCTTTGAATGACTGAAATAACCCCTGTGCACACGAGTCCTGCCTAGCAGTAACTTCGTTAATAGCCTGATTAATAGTGCCTGAAATTTCCTCAGTTATTTCTAATTTAGCTCTTAAATCAGCGTTTTCCTTCTGTAGTGTCCACATTTTAGCTTTATTGAGGATTGCGTCATCATTAGTCAAGACTCCTTTCAGATCGTAGATGTTAGAGTTTAATTCCTTAATCTTTTTACTTAAATCTTTGATTATGGAAAGGAAATAGCCAATGTACTCCCCAGCCAGCTGATTCCTTAATGTCTTACTGTATTGAGTCTTGGCCGAAATCAGACCATCCGAGTATTCATCTAGTTTCAATAATTTCTCCTTAATCATTACATTAATCCCATCTACAAAATCGTTTTCATTAAACTTAGAAATTAATTCCTTTAATTCATCATTGAGTGTCTTTGCAGGGGGTGGCTTCTTGGAGGGTTTGGGAGGCATGGCTCTTGCACCCTCAAAAGAGGTACGACAAGACCACCAAAATAAAAATAAAAATTATCTACCACACCCAAAGGAAAAAAAGAAAAAAAAGTTTCTCAGTGGAAATACGAAAGTACAAGTATGTGTAAGTGCAGTATGTAAGAGACAATCAAATCATCAATTCCTCAAAAATAATTTAAAAAAAACACAAAAGAAACAGCATAAGAAAAAAAATTAAAAACAAGAACCCTTTTAAAATATCATTAAAAAAGGAGATCAGAACACTAAGGCATATAAAAATCAATTCACAGCAGAAACACACAAAGCCGAATAGAGTATAAGAAATCACAAAGCACCAGCATTAAATATATATATAGATATGTATTAAAATCAAAATCTCATTAAAAATATCATTAAAAACAAAAGATCAGAACACAAAATCGCATAAAAATCAGTTCACAGCAGAGACACAAAAAGCTAAGAAGAGAAAATTAATATATATATATATATATATATATATATATACAGCTAACGCTCAAAAGAAAAAAAATCACTCACCATGCGGAAAGATATCAGCGTTGGAAGGAAGATCTTTCATGGTACAAAGTTCAACGCAGTCAGAGAGAGGCTCAAACACATAATCTAGAAGGCTGTCTAAAGTTCATTGGGGTCGAGGAAACCAAGGGACCGGAAAAAGACCACACAGGAATCTAAGACGAATTTGGAGATTTAACTGCAAGTGTCCACGATGTAATCCATATTAAGAGTTTGAGACAAATCCAAAAAAAAAATATGAAGAATCCAAGAGAAGTCCTGAATGTGGGTAAACAACAGTAGCCTTTTTCCACATCGGAGGGGGGAAAGTGAGGAACAGATGCAACTCTACCTCTAGTCTCTACCTCTGCCAGGGCCAAATCGGGAACCCTTACGCCAGAAGAAAGGAATGGGACAGAAAAAAAGGGGTGGAGAAGAGAGGGAATTGTACGAAGGAGTTCAATGTCCAGGGTAGAGAGAACGAGAGAGGTGGACGCTGAGTTGTGAACGTGCGGCCGAAAAGAGAAAGATATGCAGTTTGAATAATCCCTTTGTATAAATTACTAATATGTATATAATTATACTAGCCAATATTATATAAAAAAATTGTACATAATCCCATTGGTCTTCTTTGACTGGGATTAACCCACCAGAAAACACCACACTAAGCTGGTTTGACTCACTAAGTCACAGTAATTAGACAACTTACTTAACAAGGATTTTTTTTTACTTGGCTGAAACTTATTTAAATTATTAGGACCTTGAAGGAATTATTATTGAACCGTTATCAGATGACGAGGGTGATAACGATTATATAAATTGAGTTGCCAATTTTACGGTAACTTAATTATAATTTTTACGTAATTGTGATTTTTTTCTCTAATTTTCATAAATTTTTAAAAATATTTTAAGTATAATTTACAATAATACTTTTCGTTGTTGCAATGAATTTCAAACTGTTTTCTACGTTTAAAAAAACATTTATTATCTTGATCTCATCCCATTGTTGGTAGCTAAGGTAATAAACAACTGTATTTGTTTCTTTTTATTTCATTCACGTTGCCTCTCATACAAACCTGCTCGCATTGCGAAGTACAAGTAGAAGTATACTATTTAATTTATTTTCAACTAAAAATTGTAAGATGGTATTGAATGTAAAATTTACTGTAGAAAGTATTGAGAGAACTGTTAAAGAAAAAAAACCTGAAAAGTATTTAGTAAAAATTAATCAATATTAGTAAATTATAATTTAGTAAAAATTAATTAATCGAGCTTTCCTTCAGCTTATTTTTTTGTGTATGTTCTCAGGCAACAAAAATTTATTTTAACACATGTAAACTTATTTTTATGACACAAGGGCCAGACTTGGCCATTCTGCGCCAAACACTCATTATGTCATGAATGGTCTGCTTTTATGTTAGGCTGTTTTTTTTTGTCTTTCTCCAATTTAAAAACTTGAATTCAAAGTTACTGCTGTCCTTTATTTCACAGTATATTTGTGATAAATTTATTCGCTTCTAAATATATTTTTGAATTAAAAGAGATTAAGAAATCATTTTTTATCTATATTGAAAGCCAAGAATAAAGATTTCATGTCAGAGAATCCTATAAATGATATAACTATGTATTCTTACAAATGATTTCATTTGTATACTATACATTGATATGTAAATAATTTTATTTAAAAGCAATATAATAATATAATTTATTTTAATATATTAACTAATCTCGGCATATAAATTTAATGTTCTCTCAAAATATTTACGTTGATCTAATATTGTAGAAAGAGAGCATATCCCGTATTGTATGTTTCCAATCTCTTATAGGAATTTTTACTTTTCATAGGATTAACAGAATTCCTTACTGACCAATTCATAAATAATATTTACAGGGCTTACTGAAAATATTTCATTCAAAGTATTTTAAAAATTATTAATATTTATTATAATTAATTATTAATATTTCAAATCATAATTCTTATTTATTATTATTAATATAATAACCTTATACAACAAAAGAAAGAGAATAGATAAAAGTTCTGATTCTGCTATTATAAAATAAATCAATAGAAATTCAAACAAGTGTAAAAGCACAAAGAAATCAATGATAAAAAAAATGAAGTTTTATAGATATGGTTAATTAGAAACAAAGCCTAAAACTATAATCTAATCTTTCATTTTATTTCATAGTAGTCGAATTATCAACTGTTTTGTAGAAGCCAATAAATTTTTCTATTAACGAGCCTTTTCTACAGTCTCATTTCGAATAATTATTTTAACACTGAAGCTTTATAAAACATAAGAAGAAAGAATTAATATATTCAGAACAAGAAATATTCACAAATATTTTTATTAACAACAAAATATTAATATTTTTTTTAAAAAAGTAACACCTTATGGAACATATTTTGACAGTGTACATTCTTCGTAAGGTAGTCCGCATCCGGTTCATGCACCTCCGTTTAAGTGCAATTTTTCTTCTTTCACAGCACAGCAACGAACTTCATCTTCTTCCAGGTAGAAAATTTCTCTCCGGTTTCGGGTTACGATGAGACATCTGAAATAAAAAAAGAAAGGAATTAGTTCTGTACACTACATAGAATTTTAAATTCCATCAATACTTAACTTAATGTGTTTAAAAATGAAGAGCAATCCATAATCGTTGATGAGTCCGACGGACGCGAACGCCTCCCCTCCCAATCAGAAGCTCCAGCCAGCGCTCTGCCAAAAATCTCTGCCAGTTCCTCCTTCGAAGACTTCGGAAATTTTAAACACGCAGCAGCTGAAAATTTATACAAAACAAGTTTAATAAATGGTAACGGAAAAAAAGGGGAAAGAACTTAGCCTAGGGTTAAACTTTGCAGTAGTAGCTTAAAGTCGTTAAGTAGTTACAAAAGTAGTTCTTTCTTTAAGTTGATTAAAGTACGCTTAATACTTAGTGACCGGTTTCATTAAACGCTTTTTAACGTTTATAATGACATAACATATTTTTGTAATATAACAGATTTATTTTAATTGTCATAAATTCAAGGTATCAAAACTATTTCCCATTTTTTTATTATTGCATGTTAACAGGGAAATTAGTAATTTAGAGAGTGAATATATTCAATAAAATATCTTCATTTCTTTGGCTTAATTTCTATTTCTGCATGCAGTGTTTACTTATTTTATTTATTATTTAATATTTTAACATAATATCTTTGATATTTTGGATAATTCATTTGTTCAGAAAGTAACTCACTTAAAATAAATTTAAAAACTTGTTTCAGCTCCATAAAGGGCTTCATTCCTTTTCTACCTAGTCTGCTGTATAAAACGGCGACATTTGGGGCGAGTAGAATTTTTATAATGCTGGATAAGAAGCTTCTTGAACTTTTTCATATCCCTTCGGCATGAAGATGACGAATCTGAAAAAATTGAAGGTCATTTATTCTCAATGTTTAAAATGGATCTCCTTTGCAAAATATAAGAAAATATCAATTTTATAACAGTATAATAATGACTCCTACCAAAGTTGTTTGAAACCCAGTATCAAGCAACTTGTTATTTAGATCTATAAGATCTTCATCACAATTAATTGGCAACCGTATTCCAAGTGGAAGAGGTTCTGGAAATATTGTTGGGAAGTCTTCCCCGGTAAATTTTCTGAGGAAGGCGTCAACTTTCTTGTCGACGGCGTCAACTTTCTTGTTGACCTCCATCACTTCAGTTTGCAGTTTCTCAATGGATTGAAGTGAGCGATTAACTAGAAATATAAAATAATTTATTAAAATTTTTTATTAAGTAATTTTTTTTTGAAATTTTAACTGCATTTGCAAATTATTTGGTTATTGAGAGAGATTAAATACTTATGATATCAAAAATCAAATCCAACGAAGTACATGTTATCAATATAACCACGGGAAGATAGCAGAAAAAAAGAGATATATATAAATTATGAGACACTGTTTAATAATATTGGGCCGTTGCAAATCTCAAAAGAGGAATAAATCCGTAAAGGTTACTTATATTAAAGGTTAGCTTACTAACACATATGAATTATTGACAATAATTTTTTAACAGCTGTCTCAAATTTATAGTGTAGCTATAAATTATAGGGCGTACTGAATTTGTAAAAAGGTCTATTATAAATTCTTAATCTCTTCTATGGAATTAAATTAGAATTACATATACTCTTTTATAATCAAGATAATACCTCTTCTCTTTTAAAGCAACGCAGCGATTATGTTGCAGTTTTACAATAAGTAAATGAGATTGAGACAAACGAAAAAGAAAAATCATATTCTTATCACATTTATAAGCCGAAATGGATATGATTGCATTCGCAATAAATTATGATAAACAGACGAAGATTTTAAATATACAGCACTGCTTTTGAAATTTAAAAGTTTCTTCTAATTTGTTCGTGAAAACAATTCTTAAGGTTTTATTTTTTCATTAAAAAATTTAATCTAACCTGAAAGGTTGTTTGACATTTTAAATTTACGTTTTGCTCTTATCTAATTGAAAATGACGCTTAAAAGCTATTTGAATAAAGAAAAATAGTGCAAAAATCATACTGAGACTATTCTGCATAGCTACTTCTTCCCTTGACGGAGTTATGGACGGCGAATGCATTGAACCATCACCTACAAAGACAAATAACAAACGCTTAAATTAAAGATAAATCGAACTTACGCATGGTTAGCTTATTCTCATCTGTTCATTGAAACAGTAACATATCTGTTGCTTTTTCACTTTTTAAATTTTAATGTTATGTAAAGGAAAAATTGAAAGCTTAAGTTTTTTTGGCTTTAATTATACATGACGCTTAAAAATTAGTTGAATAAAGATAAATAGTGCAAAAATCATACCGAGACTATTCTGCATAGCTACTACTTCCCTTGACGGAGTTGTGGACGACGAATGCATTGAACCTTCACCTACAAAACATGTATTTTAACATGCATCTAATTTATTTGACAGGAAAAAAATAGACTGACTTAAAACCGAAAGTCATACCGAGAGGAGTCGGACTTCCAAAACTTTGTGAAGGTACTTCAGAAGACACGGCTGTGTGTGCACCACTATCTACAAAATCATAAAATGGATTACATTACGCGAAGAAAAATCTTACTTATTCATAAGAGTTTCGTCATTCTTTAAAAATTTATTGCACTCTTTTACATTTAATTTTATTTTTAATATGAAAATCTTTATATGTAAATTTAAAAGTAATTTAAAACTTATATTAAAAATACTTTTTTATATTTAATGTAATAATTTCCTATACAAAAAGTTATTATCATAAAAAGGAGAAAATCTTACGAGATGCCATCTGAATCTCATTTGCAATAGGGGTCAGATTTAATAAAGAATCTGAAAAGAGTCTATTTTTTATTAACTTTTCCAAGAAAATCTATTGATTTTATGTCAATTTCACATTTTTTACCCATAATATTTTTTTCTTAATTAAAATATTTGAAGTTTATGGATATAAAGGTTTACATTAAGAAATATACGCCATAATTTTACTTTCAAATCCAATACTGTAATAGGTAATTTAAAAAATATTGAGAATTTAAATGTCTGAGATCAGTGAACCTTCTAAATTAATTTATTATTTGCTGTTTAACCTTAATAAAACAGTTTTTTGCATTTGAAATAGAGACATTACAATCACTTAATAAAGTTCCTGTCTTTACTTTGTAAAAATTTAACACGATGCCTTTAAATCAATTCGTACTAGACGTATAAAAATAATTCTAAACGAACATTTTTACCTGTAATTTGTGGAGTTCTGGGTATTCTATGAAGTTTCTCCCTTTTATTTATTGTCGTGATTTCTTCTTCCATATCGGAGCTATTGTATTTTCTTGAAACTTTTCTTTTGCGTGATCTTATTTCTTCTTCCGAAGAATCACTGCCACTATGAGAGGTATCCTGTGCAATCGAATCCTTCGATTTTGCTTTCATAAATGAATGAATATAATTTAGATAAGATAAGATTAATAAAGAAACGATAAACTCAAATGATTAACTACTGCATTAACTAAAACAAAATCTTTATATTAATCGGAAAAATGCTTACTTGAATATCCATATATTTTTATTTTTAATGTAGTCCAATTTTCGGATGGAGCACCTCGTTCATGTATGCACCGACCAATGAGCTTCAGAGAAGAGACATTTGGCCACTTCGCCTTCTCATCACTTAAAATCCACTTGGTTGGAATCACTTCTACCGCATTCCCTTCGTCCAAAAAACTAACTATTGCATATTTTTTCCTATTCAAGGCTGGGCATAGAAAAATATTAGATCTATTTTATATTCAAGGATAATGTTTAATTTAGAGCATATTAAGAAAAGGTTAATAAAGAATGGAAATGAAAGAGGTAAAGAAAATGAGCAGATCTATTTATATATATATATATATATATATATATATATATATATATATATATATATAT